>JAOTRH010466449.1:0-27643 GCA_034768845.1 Heliamphora exappendiculata | reverse complement strand
GAGTTTCAACTCGGAATCAAGTCGTAGTTGAAGATTAGATCTACAAGAGGTATTTTTCTAAATTAACTTTGGTTGCATGGGCTTATTTTTTATCGTTTGACATTAAAATTTTTATTTGGAGCCCGTTTCGGCGTTTTCTCGTCTAGTTAATTTTTTTTACCGAAAATCGTTTTACAAAAACAATGATCTTGGTAGTTTTGTCTCTAACAAATTGGTATCATAACTGTTTTGTTTTTTGTTTACGGTTTATCGGGGCAGGGTAGAATTAGAACTGAGCTAATTTTGTTTTGCAGGTATTCTAATCTCGATTTTACGATCATCTATTATTTTTATGTTTGATTGAATGTATAAATGATGATTTAATTAATTTTTTTAACCACGGGGGTTAACCGTGTTAGATTAATTATTTTTAGATCGAATGTGAGTATACAGGATATAGGTTTATATGTAAAATAATTTCATGTCCTTTAAGATTTTTTTTTCTAATTTATTAGAAAGAAAAAATAAGAACAGGTATAAAAGAACGGCGGCGGTGGTTGGCGGCGGCAACCGGCGGTTTTAGCCGCAAGTTTTTTTTTTTTTTTTTTGTTTTGCAATAATTTTTTTCTTCTCCAGGAAATTTTTTTTTAGATGAAATAAAAAAAAAAGATGAAGAAGAACAACAGGCGGCAGCCAAACGCCGCCCATGGGAAGCGGCACCAAGCAGCAGCGCCACATGGCGCCTTAAGCAAAGCATCAAACAATTTCCCAAAAAGCAAACTTCAGTGGATTCCAACTCAGCAGCAAACCCGGCTGTTTTCCAGGGGCAAATTGAAGAATTTCGTTTGAAGCAATTTCCCAACAGTGGCGCCGGAAGCGTTTTTTTTTTCCAAACAGTGCGCAAACTGTGTTTTGGGCGCCGGTATTTTTAGAAGAAAAAATAAATAAATAAAAAGCAGTGCCCCAGATTTGCTTCAGTTTCCATATAAAACAAAACAGTGCACAAAAGCCGGTTTCCAAAGTATTTCGAAACAGCAGCGGCAATTCTGGAATTCCTGGGAAGTCCAGCGGTTTTTCAAGCTTGGCGCACAACAGTGGCCGGTTTCCAAAAATTGAGGCAGCAATTTTCCATCCAAGAACAGCCGCGGGTTTTAATTTTTAAAAAGGCTTGAGTTGCTGCAGCGACTTTGAGTTTCCACAGTTTCCAAGCGGCGCAAAATGTTTTCGGAGCAGCACCAATAGGATTCTTTTTGTGGTTGTGGTTTCCCAGTCAGCGGCAAGCCCAATCTGTTTTGATAAGATAATATCAAATAAACTTAATGCTATCACAATACAGGAACTTACAGGAGACTAAAACTCTTTACAGTTTAAATTTGATCATAAAATTAGAATTTATATTTATCTTGCATTTATTTATTAATTGCGTGGATGCGATAATTATTGATTTAATTTATCCTGTTAATTTAATTAATTCAAATATTCTATTTTAATTAAAATATTTTGTAATAGAAAATAAAATAATTTTTTTTAATTAATTAATTTTAATTAAATAATTTTTTTTTAGATATTTTACTTTTTACAAAATATCACGTTTAAAGATGATTTTTTTAAAATAGGATATCTTGAAAAAATGTGGAAATTAATTTTGAATTTTGAATTAATTAAATAAAAAATATTTAATTAAAATAAATTATTATTTTTCAAAAAATGTGGAATAAAAAATAAAATAAATAAATACCTTTAATCACTACCTTAGCTAAAAAGCTAGAGGAAAAATTGTACATTTATTAAATTTTATTTGTTATACATTTAAATACGAAAAGATTGTTTGATAAATCAGAATCTTTGGAATCGTATACACGGAAAGATGTTTAATTTTTTCAGATCGTATGACTTTCGAAAGATGATTTGATAACTCAGAATCTTTGGAATCGTGTATACGAAAAGATATTTAATTCTTTCAAATCGTGTGATTTTCGAAATTAATAAATTTATTTTAATTAAACAAACTTTTATAACCCTAAACAATGTTTTAAAAATCCAAGTGGAAGAGGGAATTTATTCACAGATAAATTCCGTGGTCTCCATCACTAGTTTATAGGCGATACAATTAAACCCTGCGTGTTAGCAGTAAGGCCTTCCTCCCCATCGGACAGATTAATTGCGGTATCGCCTGTACAAATCTCATTTAGGGATAATTCTGAATAATTGTTAGTGTGAATCACTTTTCTATTTGAAGGATTCATTGCGAAGCGATTAATTTGGGATTAGGTGATAGTTAACACTTAGCTGTATATAATAGTATCATATTCATCTGAGTCACTGCTATTATATGCTAGATCGAAACTATGTCAGCTATTTAATTTTACTTGGCATAGTCAGTTGCCTAGATGGTAAAATTAAAAAGATTTGACATGTCTGGTCTTATGAATGATAGTAGACGTCCACCCATCGTGGCATGCTATTCTCGGGTTACTAGGCTGTTGGTGAACTAATTTTAAAAATGGTAGAAGAAACTAATTAAAATAAATTCAAAGTATTGCTCATCATAATTAACGATTTTTTTAATTATGTGATTCTCAGGATTAAAATGGATTTCAATCCACTCGCTTCAATACTCAAAGAAAACAAACTTACGCGACCAAATTTTGTTGATTGGAAATGTAACTTGGTAATAGCTTTAACTACAAATGGTATTCCATCAATACCAGGAAATGTGTCTGTTTCAGAAAAAAGTTCTTCCTCAAGGCCAAAAGGCATGAAGAAGAAAAATATTCAAAAACAGGGAGACACGATTTCCAGGGAAGTTAGTGTGCTACGGGCTGGTGTGAAAAAGCCGAAAGACAGATGCTTTCACTGCAATCAGACCCGGTACTGGAAAATATTATGTCCAGTATTTCTCAGAAGGCAGAACAAACAGGGTAATTTTTATTCACTGGTTGTGGAAACATGTTTAGCGGTGTTATCTACCGGTATCTGGTGTGTAGATACGGAAGCCACTAATCATGTCTGCAATTTATTGCAGGGGTTCCAAGAAAACCTGACAACTTAGTGATGGAGAAATTTACCTGCATATGGACAATAATATAAAGGTAACAGCAGTTGCAGTAGGAGATGTCACTCTCAGTTTTGGTAGAGATCGAGTTTTAATATTGAGATATTGTCTTTATGTACCTGCCATTAGAAGGAACTTAGTTTCTGTTTCTGGATTGGCTAAAGACGAATATTTTGTTTATTTTAATAACTCTGTGGTTATTAAGGATAATAAATGGGTTATCTGTTCTGGTACATTGATGGATAATCTTTATATTATTACTCCAATATCTACTACACTGCAACTAACTGAAATGAATAACACTTCTAATTTACCATATAAGAAAAAGTTTCATTCTTTAATGAACTAAACGTTTCTTTGACACTTACGCTTAGGACATATTAATCTAAAAAGGATAAACAGACTGGTAGCAGATGGACCTTTGAGTTCATTGGAAGTAGAAGCACTTCCAGTATGTGAATCTTGCTTAGAGGGTAAGATTACCAAGAGGCCATTTTCGGCCAAAGGCTATAGAGCTAAAGAACCGTTGGAGCAGGTTTATTCTGATGTGTGTGGTCCTATGACAATACGGGCTAGAGGTGCCTTTGAGTACTTCGTCAGTTTCATTGATGACTACTCAAGGTATGGATACATTTACCTAATGCACCGTAAGCCTGAATACTTTGAGAAATTCAAAGAATTCAAGGCGGAGGCGGAGAAGCGTCTAGGTAAAAGTATCAAATCACTACGATCCGACCATGGTGGGGAATACCTCTTTGGAGAGTTTAAGGACTACCTATCATCAGAGGGGATTACATCCCAGTTGACTGCACCTAGCACTCCTTAGCCGAATGGTGTAGCAGAAAGAAGGAATAGGACTCTTATGGAAATGGCAAGGTCAATGATAAGTTGTTCAGATTTACCAGATTCGTTTTGGGGACTCGCTTTAGAGACAGCGACTTGCATTCTGAACTTAGTACCTTCTAAGTTAGTACCTTCTACTCCCACAGAATTATGGACCGGGCGTAAGCCTAGTCTGAAACACATTCGAATTTGGGGGTGTCCAGCACATGTGCTGAAAGAGAACGCAGGTAAGTTGGAACCGAGGACCCGAGGACAGAAGTCTGTTTCTTTGTGGGGTATCATAGGAGAACGAAAGGTGGTCTATTTTATAATTCTAAGGATCAAAAGGTCATTGTTAGCACCAATGCCCGATTCTTGGAAGATAACTATATTATGGACCACGGGCCCAATAGCAAAATTATTCTGGAAGAACTGAGAGGAAATGCCAGTAGAACGAAAAAGGAACCACGAGTCACTGATATTCCATTATCTCGTCATAGTGGGAGGATTATCGGGATAGGTGCAAATCAAGAACATGATGCTGATGCACAGGGTTCAGATTATGCACAACCTGTTACTGTTAGTACACAGACACAGGTAGTGCCTTGTCGTAGTGGGAGGGTTGTTCATCAACTGATCGGTATATGTTCTTGGGAGAGTCTTTTGACAGGATCCCGACAGAACTAGATACCGAGTCCTGTAACTACAATGAAGCACTACAAGACAAAGATGCAGATCTTTGGCAAAGAGCTATGAATTCAGATATGGAATCTAAGTATTCTAATCAAGTCTTAAAACTTGTAGAACCACCTAATGGGATAAAACCCATTGGATGCAAGTGGATCTACAAAAGGAAGAGAGGAGTAGACGAAAAGGTTGAAACCTTCCAAGCTAGGCTTGTTGCTAAAGGGTTCACTTAGAAAGAAAGGATCAAGTATGAGAAAACCTTTTCACAGGTAGCCATGCTTAAGCCTATCCGAATTCTCTTATCCATTGCCACACATTTTGATTATGAAATTTGGCAAATGGATGTCAAGACAGGTTTTCTTAACGAAAGTCATGATGAGTGTCTCTATATGATATAACCAGACGGATTCATTGCAAAGGGACAGGAGCACAAGTTGTGCAAGTTTAAGATATCTATTTATGAACTTAAGCAGGCATCGAGGTCTTGGAACACTCGATTTTGATCAAACTATAAAATCTTATGGTTTTGATCAATGTTCAGATGAGTCCTGTGTGTACAAAAAGCCTGACGGAAGCATAGTGATCTTCTTAGTACTTTATGTAGACGATATCTTGCTCATCGAAAACGATGTGGGGACATTATCTACGATTAAAGTATGGTTATCTGGGCAGTTCGATATGAAGGACTTGGGAGAAGCCAGTCACATCCTTGGGATCATGCTTGTGCGAGATCGAAAACAAAGGATATTGAGCTTATCACAAGTAAAGTATATTGATGATATACTTACTCATTTTAGCATGTAGGATTCCAAGAAAGTATTTCTCCCTTTTAGGTATGGAATCACTCTATTCAATGATTAGTGTCCTATGGCACTTGATGAGATAGAGAAGTTGAAGGCGGTTCCTTATGCTTCAGTAATAGGAAGCCTCATGTATGCTATGCTTTGCACTAGACCCGACATCTGCTTTGCTGTTGACATGGATAGCAGATATCAGTCTAATCCAGGACAGGAGTATTGGATTGCAGTAAATAATATAATCAAATACTTGAAAATGACTAAAGATTATATGTTGATTTACAAGGCAGACAGTCTAGTACTTTTGGGGTACACAGACTTAGATTTTTAGTCAGACATAGAGTTTGCATCAGTAGAAAACCTTGCAAATCCTTTACAAAGAGCTTACCGACTAAGACTTTTGATAGTCATGTAAAGGGTATGAGAGTTAGATGTATGACAGCATAGTTTTTGAGTATATGTGGGAGATTGTTATGGTTGGTATACTGAAAATCGTGTTTTTAGTATTTGATTTTATTTTAATAAAATTAGTTTTCTATTTTATGAGAACCTTTATGAGCAATATATGCATATCATTTCTTTGTTATGCATGGATGTCCAATATTCTGTTTAGTATTTAATCTGGTGTATAGAGTACGGCTTACACACAGAAGATCAGATTTTAGGTTCTTACAGAATATAAGTTTTACGTTCACAGTTTAGATAGAAATAGACATACCATCGGTACGACTGTGGAACATAGTTTTAGTATGCCTGCCTTGGTTATGAGCAACAGATAATAGCGTCGTCTATTGTTCCGACTCTCTGTGCTAGTACACTTTGTGTGTATTGAACGGGACATTTGGGGTAATTAATTTAGTACTGACTATTGACTATATAAATTAATTCACACCCCAAGATTATTACGAATAATGCTTATCCGCTTAATCTTGAAATAATTATTGATTTTCATATATTTAATATTCGTTATTTTGATTCATTAGAGGATGCGATCTTATATGGGTCTATATTTCCGGTGAGTTGAATAACGATATTATTTATATGACAAATATTAATTATTGACGGAATCCACGTCTCGAAAGATCGGGATTGATGAAACCCCCTTAAGAATGCTTATAAATTTTGACCGGGCCAAACCTTATAGGTAGATTTAGTTATTCGGCGGTTAAATAAGTTAAGCGGAATGGCTTAAGGAATATCAAGATGCCGATTAAATTAAATTGTTAGTAATTAAATTTAATTGGCGGGTATCAGAAATCTTAACGTGGGGAGAAATAGTAAGCATTTAATAAAAGGAGCTCAATACAAGAAGGTCTTGAGATTATGGGTCAGAGTGCAATTATAGTTCTTTAATGGTATGAACTGTAATTCAGTGTTTTATAGAAATTGTAGAAACTACTGCTGATTTTTTATAATTGCAGATACCGCAATGCGTCTTTCTTTAATTACAGAAATCGCTTATAGGTGTTTGTGTTCCACTAAAAGTCTTACTCATAATTACTCTCTAGCTCCCTGCTATAGCCCTATATATACGCGGATAGGCTAAATCAGTTTGAGATTGATAGAATTGATAGTTCAGATATCTCATATATTATTATGATATTATTTTTGTCTTTCAAGACTTAAAAATATCAGGGTTCTGCCGGTATGAGTTCTCGGAGGATCGTAGCTCACACTACGTTCGAGGATCGCGTAAGGGAATACAGTAGAAGATCTGACTAGAGCTTCAACTCGGAATCAAGTCGTAGTTGAACATTAGATTTACAAGAGGTATTTTTCTAAATTAACTTTGGTTGCACGGGTTTACTTTTGATCGTTCGACGTTAAAATTTTTACCTGGAGCCCGTTTCGGCGTTTGCCCGTCCAGTTAATTTTTTTACCAAAAATCATTTTACAAAAATAATGATCTTGACAGTTTTACCTCCAATAGTTCGATCCTCAGTTACTGAAACATGAGGGCGTGGTATGTATGCTGAATAGATGTGTTGACTCGGGTCCTCTGATTCCCCCAGAGATATGTAATTTACCCCAGTTTGCCTGGCATGATTTGGCAGTGGGTTAGTCGTGACATTCAGCTTTGGGGTGGCAGTTATTGGAGGGATCACCTTGTTGTCGATAAGATTCTGGATCTCATGTCAGAGCCTTAAGCACTTATCAGTTAGGTGTCTGTGGCCTTGGTGGAAGGCGCAGTATTGAGAAGCATTAAACCTTGGTGGTAGGGGGTTAGGAACGGGCATGGGATCCAATGGTTTGATAAGCCCCTTCTCGACGAGTCAACTCGGGGTGATGGATAATGAGATGTTGAGGGGAGTGAAGACCGTCCTCCGCCTTTGTTGTTGTTGGCCATTGTCTGATTGTTGGGTATTATTGGATTGCTGGGCGAAAGAGAATGGGTTCAGTAGGTTCACCTCGTTTGAACGAGACATGAGGTTTGTGGCAGCATATTGATTTTGGTTATTTATCGGGAAAGTTCTCCTGGATTTCTGGCTTAGTTCAGCCTTCTCAATATCCCCAGACTGAATTGCATCTTTAATCTGAACCCCAGCATCAAACAACTGCTCGAATGTAGAGAGCGACTGTGTGATCAGATAGCGTTTCAGGGGAGCTTGCAGATTCTTCACTACTGTCCTCACTTGCTCTTTCTCAGAGGGACGGGTTGTCATCTTGGCGGCCTTACCCCTCCATCGGGTTAGGAAGTCAATAAAAGACTCCCAGTTCTCCTGTCGTGTCGTCTCAAGCTCTCGGGTAGTTACGTTCAGTTAGACATTATAACCATACTAACTGAAAAAAGCCGTAGCTATGTATTTCCAAGTTCTGGTCTTTGCTACATCAAGGGAGATGAACCATTTCTGGGCCGTCCTAGAGAGAGATCGGTGAAAGAGCTGGGCCTTTAACTGGTCATCAATTTCCATTGGCGATAGGGTACCAACATACATTCAGAGATGAATTCTGGGATCTCCGATTCTATCAAAAATTTTCATGTCGGGCATCTTAAACTTATCCAGGAGCTTAGCGTCTGAGAGTAAACATAGTCCTCCCACATCTAGCATATATTCTTCGATCCCTTTGGCCTTTCTAAGGACCTTCTCCATCCGGTCGATCTTTTCAACCAATGCATATTCTTTGGACTGAGTTGTGTTTTCTTCCTCAACTATCACTTGACGAGGGACCCGTGGTGGTGGTGGAACAACTTGCGGTCCATCAGAGATCTGGTTGTCATCCCAAAAGTCTTTCCCGTTATCGTTTGGGTCAATATGCTGTTCATTCAGTACTGGTAAACAGCTCTGGATTGCCTGAATATGTGCTTGGCACTAATTCTGAGCTTGAGTTTGCTGCTCCACAGCCCTTTGTATTTTAGCAATAGCTCTCATCAGAGCTGTCAAGTTCATCTCATTTTCTACCATTTCAGCTTACTGTTCAGATACCCTACAAAGTCTTCTTGATCCTGACCTCACCCAAACGTGTGCTAACTATACTTTTCTCAGCCCAATGGTAAACTCACAGAGAAAACCTAGATCTCAAAAGCAGAATAACCAGTATCAAACACCTCCCGGGTAAACATTCTGACAACAGATAGAAAATATCGCGGATACCCAAAACAGCATATCGTGAGCAAATAAACACGGAGACTAAAATAATGCCCCTGTCAGGCTCATGTTGGCAGCATAACAACAGGGTGACCCAAAAACCAGAATGATGGCTAAGGAGGGGGATCAACTAGATTCTAGAAGGAAAGTTTACCTAAAATGGGAAAGCGGACAGCACTCCGGCAAGGAAACAACTCTAACTTTCAAGAGGTTGGTTTAATCTTGGATTCTAACGAAAAATGGGTAGCATAACGGTAAGAAAAAAGGACTAACTCTCTTACGTATGCCAAGAGTTTTGAAAGAAATGAGCCTAAACAATGGCGGAGAAAACCAACAATCTGGAAAGAACCCGAGGAAGAGAGAAACTACCTAGAGGCCTTAAAACGAATCACGGGCATGACCCCGAGAAGAAGACTATGGTGTGAAAACCGAACATGGTGAGGAACAAGGCCCGGGTAAAAACCCGAAAGAAAAGCTAACCCAATCAATAAGGGATAAAAAAAAATTAAGTCAAACCCGAGAAAGGAACTAACCTAAGCCGAATAAATAATTCTAACAATACGCAAGCATAATAAAGAAAACACATAATCCTAACGGGGACAATAGCACCAAAAGGAGAGTTCTAAGTTCACTATATGCAAAAGGCCAATTTTGGTCAATCGAATAGGGTACCTTCTGAATAGAGTCGGGGTATATACCTCCGATGCAGAACATGTTCAAACAGTACGCCCAAACTCTTTTACGGTACCTATGATAGCATACAGTTAGCAAGGGTTGCCTGCCTTCCCAAAAATCCCCAAAATAGATGTACGTTATGGGCGTCAGATCGACCAAGAAGGGGGGTTTGAAGAACAATGCGTATGCATGTGGAAATGCAAATGAGAAATTCCTATTAAGAACCAATGATGTTTTCAAGTCTAACCCTCTTATTTGGTTTTAGAAACCAGTCCCCAGCAGAGTCACCAGAAAATACGGTAGCGTTAGGATTTAGGAGTTTTGAAAATGGTTCAAAAATAAGGGCATTCAAAGATGTTTGAAAAAGATTTTAACACCTTGAAAGCCAAATTTTGAAAACTCTTTTTTTTGTTGAAAATAGAGTCACCACTTAGTTTTTGAAAAAAAATAAGAAAAACAAAAATGGCTTACCGATCTTTAAAATGTTAATCAGAGAAAAAGGGTTCGGGGGCTAAGGTACGAATCGGAGAAGGTATTAGGCACCCCGTTCACCCAACCATAAGGTTGGCCTCTACTAATTATCATTGGTTATTTATAAAAAAAATTCAAATGCATGCAAATAAAGAAAATGGAGGTAAAGAGAGAACATCCAACATTAAATATGAAAAATACATAACATATGTACATAGCACTCCAAATCAAAACAAATACGGCATGTAATTTCTAACTAAAGGATACCTGGAGCACATCGGTATACAATTTTATTAAAATAAACTAAATTATCAAAATAAAAAACATGCTAGAAAGTGTTAGAAATTACTTAAACATGAATTGCTAATAAAATGACCTAAACCATCCTAAATGTTCATCTAGAGAAAGTAGCCCAAAATATGCACAAACATGAATTTAGAGAAATATTAACATGGTGAGTTTTTAACACTAATTGTAAAGAAAAACTCACTTAACAAAGAAAATAACAGTTTCATAACAAAAAAAAAATTTTAAAGTTTGAAGAAAATAAAGAAAAGAAAAAAAAAATTTATAAAGAAAATCATTGTAAAATGAAGAAGTTAGAAAATGTTATTAAACTATTAGAAAATAAAAAGAAAAAAAAAACTACTACAACAAGAAAAAAATTATACTAACAAAAATTAACTTAGAAGACTTTTTGTGGTTTTTTTAGGTTTGACAAAATAAAATAAAAGAAAAATATGACGAGAAAGTAACATTAACATTAGTAAGGGAAGAAAGAAAAAATAAGTGAAATACTAATAAGAAGAAAAATAGAACTATATTAAAAGAAAAGAAAAAGGAGCATTAAAAATAAAGATAAAAATAAGATTACATTACAATGAAAAGAAAATAAGACTACATTACAAGAAGAAAAAAAATAAAATGCTAAAAAAGAAAATTGTACTACTATTAAAGAAGAGAAAAAAAATAAAAAATAAAAACAATAAAAGGAACATTAAACTATGGAACACTAAAAAAGAAATTAAAGTTACATTGAAAAAAAAAAAGAAAGTAAGCTATACTATAAGGAAAAGAAACATAAATGCTTGAAAAAGAACATTAGATTAATGCTTAAAAAAAGGACATCAAGTTAATTTACTACAAAAGAAAAAGAAATTAAAATAAATGCTAGTAAAATTAAACTAATGCTAAAAAGATAAAAGAAATCAAAAATAATTATTTAACTTAATGTGAAATGTTGTATTAATTACTACATTCATATAAATGTAAGTGTATTATTATAACAATTAACAACATTATTAAGTTGTAATTGTCAAAATATGTTAGCACTAATTAATGATTTAATGAAATAAAGAATATAACAAATGTGTTAAGTATAAATGTGAAGACGTTAATAACTAATTAATGAACAAATTACATAAGAGAATTAAATGAGACAATTTAAATGATAAACAAAGTAAACTACATAAACAAAAGAAACATGCAAATTAAAATTCAAAATTAACCCGATCACTCCAAAAGAGAGGATAGAGTTAGAAGAATCGGGGATTCAAATGAAATACCTAGATTAGCAGAGAATCCTCAAGTGAGGAATGTACTTCGATGAGTCAATCCTCGGGCGGTGATCCAAGCAAGGCTTTAATGTAGGTGTCGGAGATTTGGATCTCGGTATTTTGGCAGAATTTCGACGTCGCGGCTCGAAATTTCTCGGCAACTCGGTCCTAAAAAATGTACCAAGGGTACAGTATTTATAGCGATCTTCAACAAATGAGGTGCTGCCACGTTCTAGGGCATGTCAGGCCATTTGAAATTGGCGGTTGCCACATTGGAGGTGGCATTCGCCATGTTCAAAGAAGGTTCCACAAAGTTCTGTGGTGGTCGCCATGATGAACGGTAGCAGTCGCCAAGATGAAAGGTGGCGGTCGCCATTTTTGGCTAGGGTTTTCAAGAGGTTCTATTGGCGGTCGCCACAATGAACATGGCGGTCGCCTAACTTGGACAGCAAGTTTCGAAGGTTTCGACAAAATTTCTTTGGTTTGAAGGTTCCGGGTCCAAATACTGTTCTTGGATCATTTCCTGAGGATCGTACTGAGGCACCATTTTAACTGTTTTCATTATCGGATTCACCTAAGATAAGGCAGAGTCAAATTGGGGTGTCTACATTGTGTTGGGGGATATTTTGAGGGATATTAGATACAAAGTTTAGAAGTTTTACTTACTTATTTTGAGAGATCAAAGAATGGTGGATGATTAATTTGGACTTAGCTTTCAAAAATCTTCCTGGTTTCCTCGTTTTTCTTCTTTCTTATTCCTCAAACTCATCCAAACCCTCAAGAACAAAGTGTTTCTAGTTGCTCCCCCTCTCTTGGCTGAAAATGTTATATAGAGAAGAGGTTGTTTGGCTCTCATTATATAGGCAAGGCTAGGGAACACATGGGGGACAAAAAAGTACATAAAAAGTCCCTTTTTCTTCATTTTAATTAATGTAATTTGAATTTGATTTAAGTTGATTTGATTCTTGGAGGCTAGAATTTAGATTTGGGGGTACGAAAATCTGATCCCCTACCAATCAAAGGTTTTTTCTTGATTTTCGTGCTCCTATTGTGTAAAAAAATACATTAAAAATTAATTTGATGTATCTTTTTGGTGTTTTTTTCTATTGAGACTTATTATTTTTGTATATTTATGAGAAATATAGTATTTCCATGTATTATGATAGTTTTCATAGCAATTGATTAAATAGACGTTGTCTTTTAAGTCAAATTAAGCTATTTTGACAATATAAGAAATTTTGACTTATTTTGTTGTGTATGAACTTCAATAATGATTTGTTTGCTTTTGTTAACTTATAACACTATATTATTATGTATATTACTTGTTCAACAAGTATTAAATCATCATAATGCTTAATTTAATTCATTTCTCATCATTTTAAGCTAAAAAGAAAATAAAAAGTCACTTTTTGGCACATTTCCCAAGGTAGTCAGCCACTAAGGGGTATTTTTTAGGATATTTTGTCCATTGCTACTTAATTGTACTTAAATCTCTGATTTAGGGTATCCATATGTCAAAATTTGAGTTTTTAAGGCTTTTTGTTGTATTAGGGGAAAAATGGTCATTTTTTCTTATTTGTGAGAATTTTTTATTTTTAATTCATTATTTCATGATATTCACTTCATTTAGAATGTTAGGAGATTTTTCGGGTGCTAAGGTTTTATTGCCTGCGTTTTGGACCTTTTTAGGATTTTCGAGCCGAACTTAGGATTTTCGGTTCAAGTTAAGGTTTTTAATCTCTTCCGTATTTTATGGTTTCGTGAACTATCCATCACTAACACCTAGGGTTTGGGCTGGGTCTTTACACGAGTCATTATTAACTAGGTTGCCCCATACTTCATCGTATAGAAGGTTGAGGATGATTTATTAACATTGTGCCTTATCATTCTCCAAAATTGTGTCCTTATTTACTTGATTCATTCTCCATTGAGGGTGTGGATAAGGCTGGGCCCATATATTCATCACTTAGCATGAAGGTTGTCTTGTCCTACTTAACTCCTTAAACTAATTACTACCTAATCTTCAAGGATCATATCGCATAACCAGCTAGCCCCAAAAGTTCGTATCTCTGTCACATTAGTTAGCCTCTCCTAATTAACTGCTACTTCCACTTCTGTTGGGTCTACTTGAATTTCTTCTCTAGATATAATCATGACCTAAAAACATTATCCGGTCCAACTAAAACTCGCATTTACCAAGGTTAACATACAGCTTGCGCTTTCTCAAGACCTACATAAAATCTTCAAATATTTTCTGTGTTCCTCTTCACTCTGAGAAGAAAACCGAATATCGTTTATCAACACAATTACAAATTTATCAGGAAGGCTTCTGAACACTTGATTCATCGTGTCCGTAAACACAGCAGGTACATTCATTAACTTGGAAGGTAACACCACAAATTCATAATGCTCGTAACGAGTCCTAAAGGCAGTCTTGGGCATATTTGACTCCCGCACTTTCTATTTATGAAATCATCACCCCAATCTAACTTTGAGAATACGTTGGCTCCAAAACACAACTTACATTGAGTACGACTTCCACAAGCTATCATATGTCTCTAAACTAGTCCACCATTGAGACTGATTCAAACATTCTTCACTTCTATCAAGAAAGATTGTCACTCTATCGAAAACCAACTCATTGCCATATTCAAACGTACATTGAAGACTACTTCTCGATTGACTAACGACTATTAACTCGAAATCACATCACCACTTTGTATTGGACTACTCTAGCCTTACGACCATCATGACTATCGTCGCCACTCGAACCTAATGAGTCACTGAGGCTAAACATACCACACAGACTAAACGCTCACCAGGTATATGCTTACTCATATGAATCCAATCATAACCTTGTCACATATTTCCTTCATGTATGTACCATCCACCCTACAATCCTTTAATTGAACAATACTAGCTCCTGATTATAAAGTATTTTATCATCATCACTCAATCCCTTCACACATTCTCTACCACACAATCGAACCAAGAACCATTTTTTTTGCTCTTTAATTACATTATCTTACCCACATTCTATCAAGACACTCATTACTCTCAAGGTCATTTACAAAAATCACACCCATGAATTTGTATAATCTTACTTAGCTTCCAGTCTTCTCATCCAAACACTTATTTTTGTCACATACTCACACTAAGCTGGTACACAACTCCACCAGAAATAACAGAATTTTATCACCCTTCAACTTCTCATACATTAAGTCCACATGTTCCAATAACAAAATTTCTTCCCTATACCAGCAACATCTACTCACCAATCTAAACAAACTTGCTCTAACGGGTCACATCATAAAAGGTTTTCGAAAGCAACTTTCTTACGACTCACATCGATACCATAAGGGAAATTGAATACCACTCCATAAGAGTTACACAATCTATACGCCAAACGAATACAAACTGATACCTTAAGAACCTACCACGTGAACATCTTGGTTTGTCTAAAATGCGCACTTCACCCCTCAAACAATCTTTAGCATCAATGGGACTCACTGTTTCCACAAACTCCTTGGCACCCAATCCTTGAATTGCTTAACTAAAGGGTTACTAGTCTTTGAGGTGATCTTGATAATTCTGATAACGAAGTCTATAATCATATGCTTCCACTTTCTCTCTAGTCTTTCCAAAGGTTGCTCCATTCCTCTTGGCCTCTACCGTATGTTCTTGACATGCTAGAATGTTGGGTTTGAATATCTTTTCTAATAACTGGATCGTTTTCTCAAGCGGTTGGTCATTCTAGGGTAAAATGAACATGATAAAAGGTATGGCTGTGGTAATTACCTAGTCATGTGATCCATTGTGACTTGGTAGTTAATTCTTCATCAGGCTCTAAACGTTCATTGTTGTGATCAAGATTCTTCATTCTTTGATAGTGATGACAAAGATCCAGATTCTAACATTTCGATGGGAAGGCCGGCGTGAATATCGATGTATATAGGCGTACCTCCTTTGCTAGCGTACTAAGGTTATCATGAGTTCGAGGCTGTTTCTCATTTTTTTTCACTTTCTTAATACTGGTATGAATCTTTTGCTTCTCGGTTTATCGGATGGGTGGGTAAGCTATAAACTAGTCTTAGAGAAGTTCGAATTGTGCCATATGGTGGTGTCGCGAAACATTTGATGTGAAGCTATCGTTTCTAACTTTAGATTTGCTGATGGCATTGTCTTGTTTGTTGGGACCTTTGAAAAGATATAGTTAGCTGAACAAGCCCTTGCTTAATCATTCTTGCAAATGGGAGTCTTGATCTTCAAAACTTTGTGAAACGCGGACATTGACAGATATTCTAAGCCGTGGCATCAAGAAAAAATCTGTTTCACGCCTGAAGAGGTGTTAAGAGATTTTCGTGCATCGTCTCAGTTTCCCGTGAAAGCACTAAGACCTAATGACGTAATATCCTGACAATCGTTATTACTCATAGATCTATGGGGAAAGATTTTTAAGGCTGACAATCAAAAGTTTGCGTGGAGTTATAACATCTTACGATGTTCATGTAGACCACTTTTGGAATAGGTCACTAAAAATAGGTATTTTGGGCTATATAAAAATTTGTGACATAATGTTTCTTTGGGGATGAAAATTCAACAGAGGCTGTAAAAGGGGTTTTGACCTACCAAATCTCAATATTTTGTTCTCATTTTTGGTAGGTAGATAGATATATATGTTTTCTACAACTTTCATGTTTTGACCAAAGCTTAGATCACACTCTAAACTAGGGTTTCCAAGTCAGTAGGGTTAGCTGGTTAGAAAATAACACACTTTGATAAAATTGTAATATCTCGAGTTCTATTTATGAAAATGAGTTCAAACCAACTTTGGATGCAAGATAACACAAAAATATAACTGTGGACATAAAAATCATACTTAGATCAATTTTCTACGTTGAGTTATGGCATTTCAAAGCTCAGTAAAGAAACCCCAAAGTTCTAAAAAATTAAGCCTCTTAGGGTTTAGGTCTTCAACTTATGTTATGTCAAGTTTTGGTTCAATTTCTTTGTATGCTTGTGTCTCAAACTTAAATATCAAGACTCCAGCACACTTAGAGATCATCAAACTCAAAGATAATGTCATGACCCAAACCCAGGCCCGTGAATTAACCCCAAAACATGATATACATAAACTCTATCCAAAGGTAATACTCCAAGTCATAAGAAATATTGAATATACTTTAAATAAATTTAACAAAACGATTGAAGTTCCAAAATTACTTTCTCAAGTTTACCCCAAAGGTTTGAGATAACATATATTCAACATTCAATAATACTTTCATTACATCATTTTCATTAACTACATGTATAACAAAAACAAGAGACAATGTAGTTTCATCTACTGATCCCTCCCAAAAGCATCCATAGCTTTAGTGCCACCCCGCTCTTCGGAACATGAAATGGTTTGATATATATACATGAGCCGAAGCTCGTAGGATAAAGATTAACTCATATATATAACGCATGAGTTGTGAGGTGTGCTGGGTATAACCGAAATAAATATGCACATAATTCAAATCATTTCCTTTTAACACACACATCCACGCACACAATAATTTCTTCCATTTATCTCATTGTTTTCCATCTATAAATCATTCATTTTAATTTCTCAGTTTTCACAAACCGTATTTCCTCTAATGAACTGGTGTCAGGCGCAACTTATAGAAACCCTTCCCTATTAATCCCAATAGGCGACGCAAAGCCATTGGGTAATAGATAGCTCTATAACTCACCACGACATAACACCACGTTTTGGGGGCTAACTCGTGGGCACGTGGTTCCCATCTTGCGCAAGTTTTTGGTCTTTCACCGTGGATCCGCTAAGGCAACTTAATCCACATCAATCTATACGGTTCATTATTGGTTAAAAACCCAGGAGTCCAACCCACAAATGGTTCCTCTCCCAGTTATCGCCATAGTACAGCATTTTGATCCCAAACCCAAAATTTTCATTAAATTTCCAATTCACGTGTTTCACAACTTTCATTATATAATTTCTCACCATTTACATCGTTTCTTCCATGTTACCAAGTATCACGAACACAAGATTGATAACAAAATTCACATAGTTTTGAAATGGTAACACCCATCATGCATATATGTACACTTCGAATAAAAATCCACTTTTATTGTAAAAGAAAACCCAACCGACCGGCCCAATGCATGCCTCTCAACTCAATCTAGATATATATATAGGTGTGCCTCTCACTCAAGCGATTAGGAATTTAGTGAAAAGGACCAATATGAATGAAAAAATATTTTTTTCCAAAATATTCGGCCAAAAATGGGTGAAAAATAGTTTTAAAGTTTTGACATACCCTCACTCTTTTAATAATAACATTTTCTAAAAAAAGCATTTTTTTGTGAGAGTAGTCTTGTTGGAAAGAAGGCTTCCGGAGCTTCAATTTGAGTACAAGAACGACCAAATTCGGAGTTCGAACGAATGAGATATGATCAAACAAAGTTAGCCATGCATAGTCAGTCCACTCGAGCGAACATTGGGCGCTCGAGCACCCAACCTTCTGCCATGTGAGCGCTCAAGTGAGAAGGCTTCGCTCGAGCTCGCTGTTGCCCGAGAAACCCCAGATTTTGCTATGTTTTGAGTTCTAAACCTCCAAACACACAACCCTTTCACAAAATATGTTTCAAACACTTATTTCTAACCCAAAAATACTAGATTCAAGTCTCAAAGCTCCTTTTTAACACAACAAATCTTTAATTTTATGGATAATCATCTCCCAAGTGTCTCCATTTTTATGAAAACTAACCCAACCCACACACAAATCTACCAATATGTTAATTAAGCATGCAATTGACTCAATTTCTACTCATATATACAAAATATCAGCCCAAATATACGCAAAACATATGAGATAATCTAGATCCTACCTTGGATTTGCTCAAAAGCTTGTGATTTCTTCAAATCTCCCTCGTAGGGTTTGGATATTGAATTTCCTTGCTCCTTCAAGGCTTTATCTTCACTCTTCTTGCTCCAAAGCTTGATATTTCTCCTTGATCTCTCCTAATCAAGCTTCCATCTTCAATTTGAGTGGTGAAAAGTTAGGGTTTCTAGAGAATTTTGTGGGTTTCTCTCAAGAGGAGAGAGATGGAAAGGAAGAGAAATGAGCTTTTGTTTTCTCTCACGTGGCTAGCTTAAAAAATATATATGTATATCCCCAAATTCTCTCCAAGGTTCGAGAACTTTCTATACTCAGCCAGATTGCCCGCTCGAGCGAACACCCACCGCTCAAGCTGTGATTCCTAAACTCGAATCTCAACAAATTTTCTTAAACTAAACTCAAATCTCGAACCACACTCTTATTATCTCGTCTCAACTTTTTTCCATAATTATTTTGTTAATATTAATCATTATTTTACATCTTAAAAATTATTCCTCAAATCATTAATTCGATTGCTAACGGTCATTTTATTTAAAACACATATTCAAAATTTTACACACCACAACACGTAACTGAAAACAATTATTAGGAAAATAAACACGTACCGGGTTATCACAGATAACAACATACAACAACACTTCATATCATTCATAATCAAAACTGCCCATAAGTTTTCAACTACAACGCCTTTTCGGTTTGATTTCGGTTCTTGATTCTTGGAGTATTTAAAGGGATGTGTTGGAGGATATTTTGAAGGATATTAGATACAAGGTTTAGAAGTTTTACTTACTTATTTTGAGAGATCAAAGAATGGTGTAGAATTGATTTGGACTTAGCTTTCGAAAATCTTCCCGGGTTTCTCCTTTTTCTTCTTTCTTCTTCCTCAAACTCATCCAAACCCTCAAGAACAAAGTGTTTCTGGTTCCTCCTCCTCTCTTGGCCAAAAATGACATATAGAGAAGAGGTTGTTTGGCTCTCATTATATAGGCAAGGCTAGGGAACACATGGGGGACAAAAAAGTACATAAAAAGTCCATTTTCTTCATTTTAATTAATGTGATTTGAATTTGATTTAAGTTGATTTGATTCTTGGAGGCTAGAATTCAGATTTGGGGAAGCTAAAAGTAGCTAGGGTTCAGTTTGGGGGGACAAAAATCTGATCCCCCATCAATCGAGGGATTTTTTTTTATTTTCCTGTCCCTATTGTGCAAGAAAATGCATTAAAAGTTAATTTGATGTATCTTTTTGGTGTCTTTTTCTATTGAGACTTATTATTTTTGTATGTTTATGAGAAATATAGTATTTTCATGTATTATGATGGTTTCCATAGAAATTGATTAAATAGATGTAGTCTTTTAAGTCAAATTAAGCTATTTTGACAATATAGGACTTTTTGACTTATTTTGTTGTGTATGAACTTCAATAATGATTGGTTTGGTTTTGTTAACCTATAACACTATATTATTATGTATATTACTTATTCAACAAGTATTGGATCATAATAATGCTTAATTTAATACCTTTCTCATTATTTCATCATTTTAAGCTAAAAAGAAAGCAAAAAATCACTTTTTGGCACATTTCCCAAAGTAGTCGGCCACTAAGAGATATTTTTGGCATTTTTTATGTTATTTTGTCATTTGCTTCTTAATTATACTTAAATTCCTAATTTAGGTTATCCATATGTCAAAATTTAGATTTTTAAGGCTTTTTGCTGTATTAGATGCAAAACGGTCATTTTTTCTATTTATGAGGATTTTTATTTTTAATTTATTATTTCATGATATTTATTTCATTTAGAATATTAGGAGATTTTTTGGGTGCCAGGGTTTTATTGTCTGTCTTTTGGACCTTTTAAAGATTTTCGAGTCAAAGTTACGATTTTTGGTTCGAGTAAGGGTTTTTAATCTCTTCCGTATTCTATGGTTTCGTGGACTATCCATCACTAACACTTAAAGTTTGGGCTGGGTCTTTACACGGGTCATTATTAACCGGTTTGTTACAACTAGAGTCTGTACTGGGTCGTTACAATTAGTGAGTGTCCTAGAAATTGACAAGTACTACTTGTGCTTTTCTTATCTGCTTTGCATCCGATAAAATCAGCAACTGACTAGCCAAATAACTCAAAGACTATTCCTCTAGGATAAAATAATCCTAGGTATTGCGTACCTAAAAGGTATTTAAAAATGCGCTTAACTGCGGTCACATGTGATTATTTAGGATTTAATTAAAATGTAGCACACATGCATATATTAAACATAATATCCGGACGACTAGAAGTTAAATATAAAAGAGATCTGATCATACCTCTATAACGATTTTCATCTACTGCTATGCCATCTTCATCTTTGTCAAGCTTTATTGTTGGGCACATTGGAGTTCCCATGGGTTTTACTTTTAGCATATCAAACCTCTTCAATATGTTCCTCGTGTATTTAGCTTGATTGATGTAGATTCTTTCTTGAGTTTGTTTAATTTGGAGTCCGAGAAAATAGTTGAGCTCACCCATCATGCTCATCTTGAATTCTTCATGCATCCACTTAGAGAAGTCTTTGAGATAAAACCATTTAAAAAGGCACTCTTGACATCTATTTGATAGAATTTGAAAATTTTAAAGCATGCAAAATCAAGAAACATCCTAATGGCTTCAAGCTAGCAACATGAGCAAAAGTCTCATCAAAATCGATGCATTCTTCTTGATTGTAACCTTGGGCTACCAATCGAGTTTTGTTCCTAAAAACTACTCTATTCTCATCTATTTTATTTTTAAAATCCCATTTTGTACTGATGATGGAGTGATCCTTAGGTCTTGGGATTAAAGTCCAAATTTTGTTTCTTTCAAATTAAGTTGGCTCCTTTTGCATAGCTAAGATCCAAAACTCATCGTTTTTTACTTTCTCAAAATATTTTGGTTCAGTCTGGGAAAGAAATGCTAAATTATCATAAACATTATGTAGAGAGGAACGAGTTTTGATACCTTGCGATAGATCACCAATGATAAGATCTTTCAGGTGACCATGAGCATACCTCACTCTTTAGGTGGGTCAGAATTTTCTAAATTTGCGGATTCAACAATATGTTGGACTGCATTTTGTTGAGGGATTGAAGCTTCCTCTTGATTTAGCTCTTCTTTTTCTTTGATGAAGATATCTTCAACACCTTTTTCTATATCTAAGAAGTTATCTTCACAAAAATTCTTTGAAGAACTAATGTTAGCTTCATAAAAAATAATATGTATAGATTCTTCAACTACTAGGGTTCTTTTGTTGAAAACTCTATACACTTTACTAGATATAGAATATCATATAAAAATATCTTCATCAGATTTTACGTGGAACTTGCCCAAAAGTTTTTTGTTGTTGTTTAAAACAAAACATTTGCACCTAAAAGCGCAAAAATAACTAATGTTAGGTTTTCTTCTATTCCATAGCTCATATGGAGTTTTCTTGAGAGAAGCATTGTCATAACTTTGTTTATGATAAAACAAGAGGTATTGACAGCCTCGACCCAAAAGTATTGTGGTAGATTATTTTTACAGAACATGATTCTAGCCATTTTTTCTAATGTCCTATTTTTCCTCTCAATAACTCTATTTTGCTGAGGTGTTCTAGGAGCAGAGAAATTATGGTTAATACTATCTTCATCACAAAACTTTTCAAAATATTTGTTTTCAAATTCTCTACCATAATCACTTCGGATACTTATAATTTGAAAAATCTTTTTCATTTTGAACTCTCTGAGATAGTTTTGCAAAAGAGACAAAGGGTTCATTCTTATGAACTAAGAATAGCATCCAAGTATATTTAAAGAAGTCATCAACAATAACAAAGAAATATCTTTTGCCTCCAAAACTTAAAGTCCTTATTGGATGAAAAAAATCCATGTGTAGTAGTTGTAATGGTCTCGAAGTTGAAATCTCATTTTTAGAATGAGAAAAACTTCTAACTTATTTGCCTTGTTGACATGCATCACACACTTTGTCCTTTTCAAAATTGATTTAGGGTAACCCATTCATTAACTTCGTTTTCAAAAGTTTAGAAATTAAGTTCATGTGTGCATGTCCAAACCTTCTATGCTATAACCAACTATTGTCACTGAAGGCGGCTAAGCACTTGGTGTCATTCTTGAAAAGATTATTGAGAGTAAATGTATAAATATTTTTATGTCTATGACCTTCAAGAATAACTTTGTTATTGGTTGAATCTTCAATAACACACTTAGCATGATCAAACACAACTTTGTAGCCTTTGTCACTAAGTTGGCTTATGCTAAGAAGGTTATGTTTCATACCATCAAGAAGCAAAACATTTTCAATAGAAGGGGAAATTTTTTTATCAATACAGCCAATTCCTATGATTTTTCCTTTACTATTGTCTCTAAAAGTCATAAATCTGCCATCTTTTGGTTTAAAAGATGCAAGCATCGATTGGTCGCTTGTCATGTGTCTTAAGCAAGTGCTATCGAAATACCACATCTCCTCCTTGAATGAGGATTTGAGACATACCTGCAAGGAGAATTAAGTTTTGATTTTTGGTACCCAAATTTTCTTAGGTTTTTTGGTGTTAGTTCCTTGAGAATGTGTTCTTTTAGAAACTCAAGCCTTCTTGACAGAATTATTTGATAGATTTCTATGTGGACAGTGTGTGAAAATGTGTCCATGCTCATAACAATGAAAACAAGTGGCATCTGTATGATTAGATGATGTCTTGATAAAAATATTGCTTAAGAACTTTTGTTTCTTCTTGGGTTTATACCCAATTCTAGCTTTGTCAAAAATACATTTTGCATGCCAAGAAGTTTATCTAAGTTGTTGTTTCCTTGAGTGAACTTATAAATAATTTTTGTAAGGTCCTCAACTTTTTCACTCAAAACCTTGTTTTCATCTCTCAAAAGAGAAAGTTGTTTTGTTAAAACAGATTTTTCACTTTTTAAAGTTTCAATTTCAGTTGAGGAGGAAAGAACTAACTTTTTCAAAATAGAATTCTTTGCACCCATTTTTCTCAACTCATCATGAAAATCTTCAAATGCACTTTGCAATTCATCTAAAGAAAAAGGGTCAGGAATGACCTCATCATCTTTTCTAGCTATAAGGCATAGATTTGCTACTTCATTTTTTTCTTTTTCATCTTCAGAACTGCTGTCATCACTCTCACCCCATGCAGCAATCATGACTTTCTTGAAGCCCATTTTGAATTGCCTTTTGAGCTGAAGACATTCAGTTTTGACGTGTCCAGGATTTTTACACTTACAGCAGATGATTTCTTCCTTTTTGAGGTCATTCTTGAATTTACTGGAGTCGCCTTTAAATTTGGTAGGCTCTCCTCGGTGTCCTTCCTTCCTGAAGAACTTTTTTTCTCCTTATTTCTTATTTTTAAGAAACTTCTTAAATTTCTTTGTGAAGAGAGCCAAGTCTTCATTCTCATCACTTAAAGAGTCTTCCTCAGATTTTTTTGTCATGAGTTAAGGACTTGAAGGCGATGCCTTTCTTCTTTTTGTTGTCATCCTCATCATCCATCTTGATGTTCATCTCATGGGTCATGAGAGAATCAAGAAGTTCTTCTAAGCTGAGTCTGCTTAGGTCTTTGGCTTTTTAAATAGCAGTGACCTTAGCTTCCCAACTCTTTAGCATATACCTCAGAATTTTTCTTACCATTTCTACGTTAGTGTAAATCTTGTCAAGAGATTTTAGTCCATTAATAATATCAGTGAAGTGAGTAAACATATCAGATATAGTTTCATCATACTTTATTTTGAATAATTCATAGTTATGCATAAGAAAACTTATTTTGGACTCTTTCACTTGATTAGTACCATCGTGGGTAACTTCGACTCTATTTTAGATTTCTTTTGTGGTGTCACATGTAGAGATCCTATTGAACTCATTTGGGTCAAGTGAGCAGTATAGGAGATTCATAGTATTAGCATTTTTTTGTATCTCCCTAATATCATTTTTCAGTCCATTCAGCCTCTGGTTTAGGGATGGTTGCCCATTCAATGGTTTTGGTGGGTTTTTTTGGGTCCATTAATGATAACCCGGCAAATGACATAGTCTACGGCTTGAATGTAAATTCTTATTATAGCCTTCCAATAATTATAATTTGTTCCATTGAACAAAGGGGGTCTATTAGTCGACTGACCTTCGGATTGGATAGGTCCGATGCTAATGGTTGCCATGAAAACTCTTAGACTGTTAAGTAAAAAGCAAGAGTCCAAGCTTTGATACCAATTGTTAGTTCTAGGCAATCCAAGAGGGGGGTGAATTGGGTCTTTAAAAAAATAACAATTTTAAAAACCTTTTCAAAAACCTTCTAATATAGCAATCAATCAAAATAGGATAAACAAATATTGAAGCAGTGGAAATATTAAAAAGGTTAGGAATGGAAAGTTAGAACCAGACACCAAGGATTTTATAGTGGTTCGGCTTCTTTCAAGCCTACGTCCACTCCTCAAGTTCTCCCTTGAGTATTTCTACTATATAGAATGTTTCACGGGTGCATTCCAAGCCTTTACAACTTCAAAACTTTGCTTGAGTAAATCGAATATTTACGGGCACATTCAAAATTCTAACACAGCTTTAAGAAGATCCTACAAAAATAATCCCCTGTTTTATTCTAATCTCTCTTGAACTCTTCTTTGATGAGATTTACTCACTCACTCAAATGATAAAAGATGACTCACCCTTGAATACAATAAAAGAAGAGTATTAATGAGGAACACTCCTCTCTTTACAGAATAGATTTATAATAAATGAGAAAGTAAAGAGAGCTGAGGAACAAGAGATAGAGATTCAGTAATAAATGAGGGCTTAAGAATTCTGAGTTTGATTCAAGTTATAGAACAGTAATTGTAGGTCTCTAGTTAGAGTAAATGCTAAAAAGTTACTCCTTATATAAGCTATTGTGCATTCATGACCGTTGGAGGTAGGTGAGAGCAATAAATGCCAAAAATCTAACCGTTGAGGTCTACCACGAATTTGAATTTTCATCACCAGTGTCGACACAAATACCTTTGGTGTCGACACGAAGTGTCTAGGGCAGGGATCTTCAAGTGGTTGGGTCGACACAAATCTTTTGAGGGGTCGACACAATTTCTGCAAGCTTTCTCACCAACACAACGGTGTCGACACATTTGGATCTGGTGTCGACTCATTTGAAACTTCAGCATCCGGAGGAGGACCATTTTGTTGGCCTAACAAGGCTACAACGACCATTTTTTATGATAACAAACTGAAGAATCTAATTATGCAAATTGAGACCATTTACAGCAAACATATGTTAAGCATAATTAAAGATACAAAGTCAAAGCCATGAAGCATATTCAAGTCAAATACTTTGATAACAAGTTCTTGGAACAATGAAAAAGACGAAGGATTGAAGACTTAGCTTAAGGTTTTCATTTGTATTGCAAAGATAGGATCAATGTAAGTTCACTACTCTTTCAATATATGCTTTGAAGCTCATAAAAAATCAAAGTGAAAAGATATAACTCATGCATATCTCTTTCCAAAAAGGATTAAATGGTTTATGAATGAACTAAACTTGTGCTTAGATTGAGAAACATATTAACAAGTTTACCTTGTGTCTTAAACATATCAAAACTCATAAAGATCTTATTATTCACTCAAAACTTTCATAAAATGAACTTTAAAGTATGAAATCTGAACCTCAAAAGTCCACTCGACTGAAAAATCTACTGGAAAATCAATTTGATGATCCTCAAAGGTTCAGTCGACTGGATCTCAATACCAGTTGACTGGAAAAGTTTCTAGAAAATCAATTTGAGGAACCTTAAAAGGTTCAGTCGACTGACCCCTTAAACTCAGTCGACTAAATGGACTTTTTATGGGTTCAGTCGACTAGAATTATGCCCTCCGTCGATTGAATGTTGCTGAAGTACTATTCTGACAAAATAACAGCTAGTTTTTCTGAAAACTCTTCAGCTACAATGGCTAGCTCAAAATTTTGGCTATAGAAAGACCATATCATCAATACAAAAAGACATAAGAAGCTTTTCAAAGGAAATACTCATTTACTATTCATACTTGTGCACTTATGTTTCATATTCTTACTCATACTTGTGAGAAACACTTAAAAAATCTCATTGAGCTTCATTTGATATATTCTTTGAGAGTGAATTAGTGTGCTATATTATTGTACTCACTTGCTCATTGAAGGAGCCCATTCTTGTACACTCTTTTCATTAAATAATTGTTAAGGCTTGGTCATAGCTTTGTTCAAGTGAGGCAATACACTTGGGTTTAAGAGCTCCTACGCTCTTGGTGTAAAGGTTTTTCTACCTTGTGATGGAGAGAGGCATCTCCACCTATAAGAAAAGATTAGTGAAAATCCTGAAGCATGTTGCTAGAGGCAAGGACGTAGGTAGGTGCGTCGAACCTTGTAAAAATCTCTGTTTCATTCTCTTAAACTCTCAAACTCTTTATATTTATAATTGTTTGAATATTTGTTTATCCACTTAAGATCAAGAAAATATATATTGCATGCTTTAAGTTGAGTATCTTGAAAGAAATTTTTTTAATATCCAATTCAGCCCCCCTCTTGGGATCACATTACACTCACAATTGGTATCAGAGCATAGATCACATTTTTACCTGACAAGTTTTTGTAAAAAGATCTATGAAAAGTATAGGTGTATCCCATTTTGGAGAGGGCCAATCCTCTACAAGACCTCCTATCTTTTGTGGTGTAAATTACACATTTTGGAAACACAGGATGAGAATTTTCATCCAAACAATGGATTGGAGAGCTTGGAGAGTGATTGTCCAAGGTAACTATAAACCTACTAAAATCGTTGAAGGAAATGAGGTTCCAAAACGTGAAAAAGAAATGAATGAGAGTGATATGAAACTACTCAAAATAAATTATAGTACTATGAATGCTTTATATTGTGCCCTTGATGTAAATGAATATAATCGTATTATGACTTGCAAGAATGCTAAAGAAATATGAAAAAAATTAAAAATTACATATGAAAGTACACAAGAAATCAAAGACTCTAGAATTGATAGGTTAATTAGTAAATATGAAGAATTTAAAATGAGTAATGATGAATCCATCTCTAGCATGTATACTCGGTTTACTCACATCATTAATTCT
>JAOTRH010466438.1:0-27644 GCA_034768845.1 Heliamphora exappendiculata | reverse complement strand
ATACACTCCAAGTGTACTAACACATCGAGCTCGAACATCGAATTTCCTAAACCTGAATTCGACCCGTTCGACCTAGCCAAGACCAGCTACTATAACGATGTACTACAATCGTACCAATAGAATGTCCTAGTCCATTGTGATTGTGAGCCTATCTGTATAATCTGTCAGAACCTATGACCCGATCTTCTGTGCAGCATGCACCAAGTCAAATACTAGACAGAATATACGAACTATGTATTCATTCATCACAAATATAAATATGTAACCACGAATGCAAAAACATTTCAAATGTTTTTCATTAACATGCCAGGGATCAAGAATAAAAAAAAACTTAAAAAGCATGACTTTTCAGTATACATTCCTAACATACATAACTTTATGTTGCTACGTGCTAGCATGCTTATGTGCGTTATGTGCTGATGTTAGAAATAACATGCCATAGGAAAGCTTATCCTATTATCTGCTCTATATAGAACTATGTCCACGCGAGGAGTGCAGGGACAGGGTCGTGGCCGATGTCGTGGCCAAGGTCGTGCTTATGGTTAGGTTCTAGAGGAGGGAGACGTTCATGCCTCACAGGAACAAATGGGCAGTGCTAATGTTATGCAGGAGATGCTTACTACTGTGAGAGTGATGGCTGAGACATCTAGGGCTGGAGTGAGGGCTCCTGAGCCGAGAGCCTCTATGGCTATGAGGGAATTTCGATGGTTAGATCCTCTGACCTTTTCTGGGGAGCCAGACCCCAAAGTTACTACCGAGTGGTTGGAAGTAACCACAGCTATCTTCGATACTCTGGATATTGAGGAGGATTCTTTGCACGTGAGATTGGCAGCGTTCCAACTGCGGGAAGATGCTAGGGAATGGTGAAAATTTTCCAAGACCACGGTGGATGACAAGTGGGCCGCTTTCATGAGAGTCATCTTGGAGAAGTATTTTCTGAGATCTTCGAGAGATACATACCGAGAGGGGTTCCTCTCTCTTGTATAGGGAAATCTTTCTGTGGTCCAGTATGAGGCCAGATTCGCGAATCTATCGCGGTTCGCAGCTGAGATGGTATCTACAGAGGAGTTGCGCATTAGGAGATTTGAGAGAGGCCTTCAACCTACCATCAAGAACAGGATTGCAGCTCTAGGTTTGGATTGTACATCGTATTGGTGGAAGCCGCTATCCGAGTAGAGAATTCGCTGGCAGAGAGCCGCAAAGTTAGAGAGGGCAAGGGCCAACAGAGTGATGGAGGTACAACCCCGTCCCCGCACTCCCCGCGTGGACATAATACTATAGAAAGCTATATAAATAGGATAAGCTTTCCTACAACATGTTACCACGTAACATAAACATATAATCATGCTATCACATAGCCACTTAATATTATGAAAGCACATCTCACATACCGAGGAGAATCAACAAGAAGGACTCGTCAATTTGAATAACCTACTTAGATTTCTTGCTAGAAATCACGTCTGCGAAACGCGTTTCTAACTTGGCTCCCAAGTTTGTTAGTCCAAATGCCCGAAGGTAAGACTCATCAATACTGGGGTTCAACCTCCATACCCACATATACACAACAATCATGCTCATAAAGCTGTTAACATGTTATAAAACAACATTTAAACACATGCAAGCAAGCATACACAATCAACCTCACCAGGTGATAAACCCTTTTCCCCATAGTTCTCAAGTATTCGTACCCAGAGCTTTGATACCAAGTTGTCACGCCCCAAAACCCAGGGTCATGTGAAAATCCACCAAACGCCAGTTTTAAAATAAATAGAATTTTATATCATCAAACCATCTGTTAAAATAAAGGAAAAATCCAAAAAGATACATCTCTCATAAAGAAATACATACAGTTCCAACATGCATATAGTATATCGCCTTATGGCGTACAACAAATGCCTTCAGGATTAGGCATACCCAAAAGAAAAACTACAAGAGTCTTCAGCCATTGCGGGCATCACCAAAGCTATTCCTAATCCACATCATCACCTGAAAATGATTTTACATAAAATCCTACCAGTGAGCCAAAACTCAATAGAAATAGATAATAAAGCTGTAAAGTAGGAAATATACAATCATATAGTGTGGGAGTGAACTCAACCACAAAACCCAAAACAATTTTCCATCCAAAACCCACAAGTTTCCCATCGGCCCAACACAAGTCTCCCAAAACAGTTTTATTTCATAAAACCCCTGTTTCAATCCTTAAAACCATGTGTTGCAGGTAATGCAAATAAACCACCACAGTTAAGAAAAATAGTAATCAAACATTGTTCCCCCACGGAATGTATCATCGTGAAAAAGAAGAAGAATATGATCTTCTGTACCGACTTTATCACAAGGCGACATAGATAATAACTATAGACTCATGTCCATTACCCTAGACCCCAGCCATTCAAGACTCGCTAGGTAATGACAAGTTCTATATGGAGCACCATAACGAACCACTTAATTTATGGGCGACAACCCGAGGGAACTAAGCACCCAACCGCCTCAATTTATGGGGACTAACCCAAAGGACCTAGTACCTATGCTGCGCACGTTTTCGAACTTACACCGAGGGCAACTCGTGCCAAATACATGTCATCCCGATACATCTAGATAATCTTCTAAAACCAGAACCATAGATCAAGTACGAAAACATCTCAAAAACAATACATGACACATGTATATAGAACCATTCATTAACATGGAGATCAAACAAAATATTTTTAAAATATTTTTTCCCATTTTTAATAAGATGTTTAAAAAATGAGTCTCAACTCCAAAGGTTAGCTCCAACCTCCAAAACACCAAGTGTTAAAGATTTCATAAAAAGTCACTATTTTTCACAAAACCACCGTTTTCAAAATCACATTTTGAAAACCATACATCCACATGTCATATACGATAATAAACCAAGAAAAGCGAAAAAAATGCTTTTTACCCGTAAAACAAGGTTTAAACACAAATATGACATTTCATGCATTTTTTACTCAGTGAAAACACACAATTACATAAAACACCCTGTACAGCAGTAGGGTCTAAAATCCTACCTCGTTGGATCAAAATCGGATGCCTCAAAAATTGGACCTCGTCGGAACGAGAATCTGACCAGATGAACGCGAAGCTATCAGCTTAGATAGTAAGGATCCACAAGCTGATTATCGAAAATTAGGCTTGGGGCACTCACTTGTGTAGAGAGAAGGCATAGAGAATGGAAAAATAAGCTTTTCTAAACATTCTTGCCCCTGGAATTACTTATAAGCTCAGCTAAAAAGCAGTTTAGTCAACTGAAAAGGCCACTTCAGTCGACTGAAACTCCTTAAAAATCGTGAACTGCCACAGTTTAGTCGATTGAATCCTTCGGTCCAGTTGACCGAACTCAAGAAAAATAGTTCAGTCGACCGAACATAGCGGCCAAACTCTCTACTATTTTTGGTGTCGGGTTTTGTGTTCTAAGGACAATCAAGCAAGTCCAAACAAGGTTTGAGAAGGCGTAAAATACATCTACATGCTGTTCTACAACTCCAAAATATAAACTATGCATCGATGATATATAACATGAAGGAAAGCACGTTATCGTTTATATATCAAAATAAAACGGTACAAGATCTCACATTCAACATGTTCTTAAATATTCTAAACTAATATTTAAAAACAAATAATTGTTATTACATCAAAAACCTATGTCCCGTAAGCTCACATTCGATTTAGAAAAAAACTTAAACTATCACAATCAACTCTCGTGATTAAAAAATTAATTATAATCATCATTCAAACTATTCAATCAAACATGAAAAATATGATGATCATGAAATCGGGATTAGAACACCATCAAAACAAAGTTAGCACAGTTCTAAATCTACCGGCCCATCGATAAATCGTAAATAAAAAATAAAATAGCTCTGATACGAATTATTGGTGGCAAAACTGTCAAGATTATTATTTTTGTAAATAATTTTTGATAAAAAATAACTAGACGGTCAAACGCTAAAATGGACTCCAAATAAAATTTTTGATATCGAATGATCAAAATAAAAACCCGTGCCACCACAGTTAATTTAGAAGAATACCCTTTTAGTTGATTCTCAAACTATGATTTTTGATTCCAAATTATAGCTCCCGTAAGACCTTCTGTTGTATTCCCTTATGCGATTCTCGAATGTAGTGTAGGTTACAATCATTCGAGAACTCGTACCGGCAGAACCTAGTAAGCTTTACTCTTGAAAATAAGTTATGAATTTGGTTTAGCTTGCCCGTATATTTATAAGGCTACAGTAGAGATCTGTCGAGTAATTATGACGAAAATTTCTAGTGAAACTCAAATACGTATCCAGTGATTTTCGTAATTAAGTAAACCTCTTAGCAGTATCTATAATTATGAAAATCTTAGAGCGGTTTCTACAATTTTTATAAAACATTTAATTACAGTTCACACCACTAAAGAACTATAATTGCACTTTAAGTCATAATCTCAATATCATCTTGCATTGAGCTCTTGTTATTAAATACTTAACTTATCTCCCTATGTTACGATTCCTGATACCTTCTAATTAAATTTAATTACTGATAATCTAATTTAATCGGCATCTTAAATTCCTTAAGCCCTTCTACTTAACTTATTTGACCGTCGGATAATCAAATCACCTATAGGGTTTGGCCCGGTTAAAACTTACAAGCTTCCTTTATGGGGTATCAACAATCCCGATCATTTGAAACGTGGATTCTGTCAATAATTAATATTCATGATATAAATAATACCGCTATCCAAATTACCAGGAATATAGACCCATATAAGATCACACCCTTAAATGAATCAAAATAACGAATATTAAATATACGCAAATCAATAATTATTTCAGAATTAAGAGAATAAACACTCTCATAATAACCTTAGTATGTGAATTAATTTATATAGTCAGTATAAAATTAATTGCCCAAATGTGTCTCGTTCAATACAAATAAAGTGTACTAGCACAAAGAGTCGAAACAACATATGGCGCTATTATATATTTTCTGTAACCAAAACAAACCTATTAAAACTCTGTACTGTAGTGGTACCAATTATATATTCATTTCCATCTAAACTGTGAACAAATACTTATATTCTGCAAAAATTTAAATTTGATCTTTTGTGTGTAAATCGTATTCTACACACCAGATTAAATACTGTACAGAATAAAGGACATTCATGCATAATATTAAATAAATGATATTGCAGACATTACTCATTAAGATTCTCATAAAACAAAAAATTAATATTATTAAAATAAAATTAAATACTAAAAACATAATTTTCAATATACAACCCTAACAGTTCAAACATTTTTTCTTTCAAATTGGTTAAGCTTTTCTTGCATAGCTAAGGTCTAAAACTCATCGTTTTTAGCTTCCTCAAAATGTTTTGGTTCAGTCTGGAAAAGAAATACTAAATTATCGCAAACATTATGTAGAGAATATCAAGTTTTGATACCTTGGGATGGGTTACTAATGATTAGGCCTTTTAGATGACCATGAGCATACCTCCACTTCTTAGGAAAATTTGAATTTTTAGGATTTGAAGGTACAGTAGCCTATTGAACTTCATCTTGTTGAGAATTTGAAGCTTACTCATGATTTGACTCTTCTTGGTCTTTAATGAAGATATCTTCAATACCTTTTTCTATGTCAACCAAGTTATTTTCACAAAATTCTTTTGAAGAACCAAGGTTAACTTCATCAAATACCATATGAATAGATTCTTCAACAACTAAGGTCATTTGGTTGAAAACTTTATAGGCTTTACTAGATAAGGAATATTCTAAGAAATTACCTTCATCAGATTTTGCATCAAACTTACCCAAAAGTTCTTTATTATTATTTAAAACAAAACACTTACACCCAAAAGCATAAAAATAATTGATATTAGGTTTTCTTGCGTTCCATAGCTCATATAGGATTTTCTTGAGAGAAGCTCAAATCATAGCTCTGATCACAATAAAACAAGCTGTGTTTATAGCCTTGGCCCAAAAGTGTCTTAGTTGATTGTTTTCACAGAGCATAATTCTAGCCATTTCTTCCACAGTCCTATTCTTCCTCTCAATAACTCCATTTTGTTGAGAAGTTTTAGGAGCAAAGAAATTATGGTTAATACCATTTTTATCACAAAATTTTTTAAAATATTTGTTTTAAAATTCTCTACCCTGATCACTTCGGATACTTGTGATTTGAAAATATTTTTCATTTTGAACTCTCTGAGACAGTTTTCCAAAAGAGACAATGGCTTCATCTTTATGAGCTAAGAAAAATACTCAAGTGTATCTAGAGAAGTCATCAATAATAACAAAAGCATATTTCTTGTCTGTAAGTCTAAGAGTCCTTGATGGACCAAGCAAATCTATGTGCAATAGTTGTAAGAGCCTAGAAGTTAAAATCTCACTTTTAGAATGAAAATAGCTTCTAACTTGTTTGCTTTGTTGACATGCATCACACACTTTGTCCTTTTCAAATTTGATTTGGAGTAAACCAATCACCAATTCATTTTTCAAAAGTTTAGAAATCAAGTTAATGTATACATGTCCAAGTTTTCTATGCCACAGCCAACTATTATCACTCAAGGCGGCTAAAGACTTGGTGTCATTTTTAGAAAGGTCATTTAGATTGAAAGTGTAAATATTTTCATGCCTATGACCTTCAAAAATAACTTTGTTATTGATTGAGTCTTGAATAACACACTTAGCATAATCAAAGACAATATTATGGCCTTTGTCACAAAGTTAGCTTATGCTAAGAAAGTTAAGTTCCAAACCATCAACAAGCAAAATATTTTCAATAAAAGGGGAAGAAATTTTACCGTTACAACTGATTCCTATGATTTTTTCTTTGCTATTGTCTCCGAACGTCATAAATCCACCATCTTTAGGTTTGAAAGATGAAAATATCGATTTGTCGCCTGTCATATGTCTTAAGCAAGCGCTATCAAGATATCACATCCCTCTTTGAATGAGGACTTGAGACATACCTACAAGGAAAATCATGTTTTGATTTTTAGTACCCAAACCATTTTGGGTCTTTTGGAGTTAGTTCCTTAACGATGTGTTCTCTTAGGAACTCAAACCTTCTTGACAGATAAATTAAAAGACTTTCTTTGTGGACAATGTGTGACGGTGTGTCCACGCTCATAGCAATGAAAGCAAGTTGCATTTGGGTGATTAGAGGAGGCTTTGATAAAAATGTTGCTTAAGAACTTTTGCTTCTTCTTTGGTTTATATCAAATTCCGACTTTGTCAAAAACATATTTTTGCATACTAAGAAGTTTATTTAAGTTGTTCTTTCTAAGAGTGAACTTATAAATAGTTTTTGTAAGAACCTCAACCTTTTCATTTAAAACCTTGTTTTCATCTTTCAAAATGGAAATCTGTTTTGATAAAGCAAGATTTTTTTCTTTTAAGGTTTCAATTTCACATGAAGAGGAAAGAACCAACTTTTTAAAAATAAAGTTCTTTGTACCTATTTTTCTTAGTTCATCATGCAAATCTTCAAATGCATTTTGTAATTCATCTAAAGAGAAAGGGTCATTTATTACCTCGTTGTCTTCCTTGGTCATGAGGCATAGATTTACAACTTCATTTTCTTTGCTTTCATCTTCGGAGCTACTATCATTACTTTCATCCCATTCGGCTATCATAGCCTTCTCGAATCCTTTCTTGGATTGCTTTTTGAATTAAGGACATTGGGCCTCAACATATCTGGGCTTTTTGTATTCATAGCAAATAATCTTGTCTTCTTATGATCATTCTTGAATTTGTTTGAATCTCCCTTGAACATGTTAGGCTCGCCTTTGGGTCTATCCTTTTTAAAGAACCTCCTTCTTCCTTGTTTCTTATTTCTAAAAAACCTTTTGAATTTTTTAGTGATGAGGGCCATGTCTTCATTTTCATCCCTGAAGAGTCTTCATTGGATTCATCATCATGAGTTGAAGACTTAAAGGCAATGCCCTTCTTCTTTTTGTTGTCATCTTTATCATCCATCTTGATGGTCATCTCACGAGTCATGAGAGATCCAAGAAGTTCCTCCAAGCTGAGTGTATTAAGGTCTTTAACTTCTTGAATAACAGTGACCTTAGCTTCATAATTCTTAAGCATGCATCTAAGGATTTTTCTTACTACTTCTGTGTTAATGTAAATCTTGCCAAGAGATTTTAGTACATTTATAATATCAGTAAATTTAGTAAACATATCAAAAATAATTTCATCATGCTTCATTTTAAATAATTCATAGTTATGAACAAGCATGCTTATCTTAGATTTCTTGACTTGGTTAGTTCTCTCATGGGTAACTTCAAGTCTATTCCAAATTTCTTTGGCGGTGTCACATGTTGAGATCCTATTGAACTCGTTGGGGTCAAGAGAGCAATATAGGAGATTCATAACCTTAGCATTCTTTTGAATCTCTCTTATGTCATTTTTAGTCCATTCATTCTCACGTTTAGGAACGATTATTCCTTCAATAGTCTTGGTAGGTCTTTTAGATCTATTCATGATAACTCTCCAAAGGTCATAGTTTATAGCTTGAATGTAGATACTCAATATAGCCTTTCAATAATTATAATTTATTCTATTGAACAAATGAGGTTTATTGGTGGACTGACCTTCTGGCATGATAGGTTTGATACTAGTGGTTGTCATATAAATTCTTAGACGGTTAAGTCAAAAAATAAGAGCACAAGTTCTGATACCAATTGTTAATTCTAGGCAACCCAAGAGGAGAGGTAAATTGGGTTCTAAAACCTTTTAATATCACAAACAATTATAACAAGTATAATTAAAGAATAAAGTAATGCGAATATTAAAGAGGTTAGGGATAGAAAAATTAAACCAGACACCAAGATTTATAATGGTTCGGCTTCTTTCGAGCCTACGTCCACTCCTCAAGACTCCCCTTGAGAATTTTCACTAAAGTAGAATGCTTACGGGTGCATTCAAAACCTTTACAACATCAAGATGATCCTAAGAAAAACACGCCCCTATTTTTCTTCTAATCTCTAAAGTTCTTCTTTGATGAGATTTACTCACTCTTTCAAAAGACGAAGGGTAACTCACCCTTAGAAACAATAAATGAGATATTACAATGAGTATCACTCACTCTCTTTACAAAATGATTGGCAATAAATGAGTAAAGAAATGAGAAACAATAGCTGAAGTTATGAGCAATAAATGAGAGCTTGAAAGATTTTGATTTTGATTCAAGCAACATAACAGTAAATGTAAGTCTCAAGTTATTTTAAATGTTGAAGATTAACTCCTTATATAGGATCTTGAAGATTCATGACCGTTAGAGATAGGTGGGAGCAATAAATGTCAAAAATTCAATCGTTGAACTTAGCTGCGTAATTTGAATTTTCGTCGCAGGTATCGACACAAATCTTTTAGAGCTTGGTTCTTTAAGTGGTTGGGTCAACTCAAATCTTCGTTGGTGTGAACTCAAATTTTTGCGTCCTTCTCCAACTCAACGGTGTCGACACAAATACATTTGGTGTCGACTCTTTTTGTTCTTCAGCTTTTTAGGAGGATCTTTTTGTGTTGACTAGAATTACCTTTGGTGTCGACACTAAATAGTGCAGGAACTCCCAGTGATTTTGTGTCGACTCCTTTTGGCTTTTGTGTTGATTCAAAATTCTTCAGGTAGGCTCGGTACGTTTGTGTGGACTCATGTTGCATTTTATGTCGACTCACAAATTCTACAGGTAGCCTCAGTACATTTGTGTCGACTTATCTTTAATTTGTGTCGATTCAAAATCCCGAGTAACCAAAGTGAATAATCACTTGGTGTCAACTCAAACTGAGTTTGTGTCAACTCATTTTAGTGCAGAGAGTCTCGGTTCTTTTGTGTAAACTCAAAGTGTAATATCTGAAACATCTTAGATAAACATGTTAAGGTGTCAACTCATTAGCTCAAAGGTGTTGACACACTTAAGAGCATTAAGTATTCTTTACCTTAAGGTGTTGACTCAAATCTCAATTAAGGTCAACACAAAATATTCTTATTCAAGAATATTTTAAGTATCAATCCATTTGAGAGATGAGCCATCTCATATGGCTAAAGGTGTCAACTCATTTGTCATTTTGTATCAATACTACCTTTTGTAAATATTAAATATTATCTTTTTAAATCAATTTAACTTAGATAATGAATTTTGAAAATTATGAAAATCTAATTAAAAAGCCCTTAGGCTAACATGTACATCAGGGTCCGAGAGCTAGGCTGCTCCTAGCAAAAGATGCCAATCAATCATCATCGTTCGAAAAAAGAAATAGTGCATCTAGGCCAAAGATGAGGAAGTTCTTAAGCCTAACCAAATAGAAGTTGCCCATCTAAGTCAACAGGGAGTTGTTATAAGAGTGGGTTATGAACAAAGCAAGAAAAGTGCAAAGATATATAGAGCAGTGGGGTCTAGAATAATTGCCCCCTTTATAGTGCTAGAAAAGGGGAGACCACAGACTCAACCTTGATTTTTGCACTAAAATGCTCCGCCATCAAACATCACAGCCATTTTTTAGACCACAAACCTTTTAAACATCACGACCGCGAGATATTTCCTCACGGCCGCTACTTTGTCTCCTGGAAAGACTTTGACATCACTTTCCTTTCTTGCTAGCATCCTTGCCAAGAACCCGTAAACAACTTGCAACACAAAAATGGGCTCATAGGACACGTATTCAACTCCCAAACATACATCATGCATAATAAAAGATTCGAGTGATCGAAAACATGTTTTCATATATATGAAAAAAAAGAAGGACAAACATCCACAATGAACATAATGTAAACTAAAGGCACAAAGACATGTTTAATCAAAACAGTAGTATATACATGTGCAGTGCATCAAGTGTATCCGCGGGAACATAGGCCTAAGTAAAGAAACACGTACACATGCCTTCATGTACAAGAAATAAAAGAGAAAAAAGAAGAAGGAAGCATCTCTCTTTTCAAGACCTAGAAGACTAGGCATATCTTTTTCTTAAGCCTTAGAGGACTAGGCATACCTCTTTTTCAAGCCTTAGATGACTACGCATATCTCTTTGTAAGCCCTAGAGGGCTAGGCATACCTCTTTCCTAAGCCCTAGAGGACTAGGCATACCTCTTTTCCAAGCCCTAGAGGACTAGGTATACCTCTTTCCTAAGCTCTAGAGGACTAGGTATACCTCTTTCTCAAGCTCTAGAGGACTAGGCATACCTTTTTCTTAAGCCCTAAAGGATTAGGCATACCTTTTTTCGAAGCCCTAGAGGACTAGGCATATCTCTATCTCAAGCCCTATAGAACTAGGCATACCTCTTTTCTAAGCCCTGGAGGACTAGGCATACCTCTTTCCTAAGCCCTAGAGGACTAGGCATACTTTTTTTCTCAAACCCTAGAGGATTAGGCATACCTCTTTTCTAAGCACTAGAGGACTAAGCATCCCTCTCTTCTAAGCCCTAGAAGACTAGGCATACCTTTTTCCAAGCCCTAAAAAACTAGGCATCCCTCTTTTTCAAGTCCTAAAAAGACTAGGCATACCTTTTTCCAAGCCCTAAAAACTAGGCATCCCTCTTTTTCAAGCCCTAGAGGACTAGGCATATCTTTTTTCCTAAGCTCTAATCCGCTAAGCATCCCTAGTTGTTTGTGAGATGATTCATAGGTTTGCCAAGCCCTAGTATTCTAAGCGCCGTAAGCCCTGCTTCCTAAGCACCCCCATGGAGTTTTTAAAGCTCTTGGATTGTTGTTTATTTCTTCAGGTCCTAACTCAACCCTTTAATGTTCTTATGTTTTGCATCATATCTTGTACTTGTACCATGTTTTGCATCTATCATGCATCATGATTAGACTATTTGCATCATATGCATTGTCCTATGAACTATAACTGGTCTGATCCCTTGCAATGGGGTACGTAGGAAGCTCAATGGAAATTTGGGTTCGACTACACTTTTTCTGCATGTTTTATTTGTGCCTAAGATTGGTGGCTTACTTAATCGTTTTGTCTCTAGAGCTTTAACAGTACTTGCGCCACAAGTTATTACAAGCTTGGTCAAAGAGAGGCAACTGTAGCGACCCCAATCTGACCAAGCAAATCTTAGGCACCTTTCTCGAATGCGCCCCAATGACGAAAGTATGAGAATCATGCTCAAAGCTACTCCCAAGTAAGTGAAATCACGAATTTGGCTCAAAACCCAAGAAAATCACAAAAAACCCTCAGACTGTGACATTCATTCTTATCCTTATGGCTTCCACATTTTAGAAAACCTTAAAGCAAGCTGCGACTTCCTTTGTCACGACCGTTACTTTTGTTGAAACCTTAAACTTACCCGCGATTTTTGAAAGTCACGACTATCCTTTTCACCAGCAAAAAGGATGCAACCTTCACTGTAGAAAAGTAAAAAGGTTGCAGCCTTCACTGTACAAAGGAAAAAAGGTTGCAGCCATTACTGTACAAAAGCAAAAAGGTAGCGGTCGTTACTATTATCCCTTTTTTGGACATGTGGCAGCATTCCAGAAGGGGTCTGTGTTGCCCACCTTGCCTATAAATAGGCATCGTTTGTAATAACCCGGTACGAGCCCTAGTTGTAACAACCTAGTTTGTAACGACCAGTATAGCGATCCAACCCAAACCCTAGCATTAGCGACGGTTAGTTGATAAGATTTTAGGTCGCTAGAAGGATGAAAATTCTAACTCAACCCAAAACCCTAATTCGACGAGGAAACCCTAAAATGATCAAATACTCAGAGGCAAAGTCCTAATACTCAGAGAAGACTCCTAACATACTAAACTAAGTAAATAATATGAAATATAAGATTAAAAATAAAAAATTCTCATAGGGTAAAATGACCATTTTGCCCATAGTACAGCAAAAAATCTTAGAAACTTAAATTTTAACATATGGACACCCAAACTCAAATATTTAGATATAATTAAATAACAAAAGACAAAATAACAATAAAAATAACAAAAATACCCTTGCATGGTTGTAGACACCCCAATTTGACCCCACCTAATCTTAGGTGAATTCGATGATAAAATCAGTTAGAATGGTGTCTCAGTTCGATCTTCGGGAAGTGATCTAAGCTCGGTAATTGAACCCAACCATCAAAAACCATTAGAAACCTTCAAAACCAATGAAGTTGTACCAAACCATCGATAACTTATTGCCCAAGTCCTTATCAGAAGTGGTGACCGCCATGTTCATTGTGGCGACCGCCAATAGAACCTTGTGGAACCTTTCCCAGCATGGTGCCCGCCAACTCACATTGTGGCAGCCGCCAACTCCAAATGGCCTGACATGCCTCAGAACGTGGCAGCATCTCATTGGTTGAAGAACTCTATAAATACCGTACCTCTGGTACGTTTTCAGGAGAGATTTTGGATAGAGCGGTTTAGTGAAGGAAGCTCTGCCGAGTCGCAGAGTAATTTCGAGCCCCGACACTGAAGCCCTGCCAAAATACCAAGATTCGAGCCTCCGATAGTCCCAAACCCTACTTCATTTCTTTTCATTCTTTTTTCTTTTTACATTAATTCAATGTTTCATTTTATTTTCTTTTAATTTAGTATTTATTTTCTTCTAGCATTACTTTAATTTTACTCTTTTTCTAGCACTTTATTTATTAGTTTTAAATTTTCTTTATTGCATTTTTTATTTCCTTTTTCTTTTAAGTTTTAATTTTATATTTAATTTAAATATTAACATTTTGTTTTCTTTTTCTTCTAATTTTAGTTCTTTTACTAGCACTGACTTAAATATATGCTCTTTTAATATTAGTTTAAATGTTCTTTTAATACAATATTCTTTTAATTTTATTTTCTTCTTCATTTTCTTCATTTTCTTATATTAGTGTATTTTTTTTTCTAGTTTTTTTTAGCTTTAATAAAAGTTTCATTTAGCATTTCTTTTCTCATAACATTAATATTTATTTTTCTTTTAGAAATTTATTTTTTATTTTATTTTCTATAGTTTTATTTTCTTTTTATGGCATTTTTTTTATTTTGCTAAAATCAAAAATCACAAAAAAGTTTTTAAGTTAATTTTCATCTTTAAGTAATTCATAATATTCTCTTTTTAAAATACTCTATTATTCTTTCCATTTCTTCTATTTTCTTCTCTTTTATTTAAAAAAATATAAAATATTAATAGCTAAATCTTCTTAATTTTTCATCTATAATATTTTTTTTTCTTTTCTTCTATTAACTACAAAAAGCACAAAATTATAAAGATATTTTTTAATATTTTTTTATTGTTCTTATTTTCATCTTTTATATAAATAATTAGATTTTCTTCTTAATAGCACTTTCTATCCTTCATATTTTGTCGATTTTTTTTTCTTTTAAATCTTTAAATTCTCTTTTGTTATAAAACTCTTATTTTAAATTTCTTTGTTAAATGAGCTTTTTTTTTAATATAGCATTTTTCTCTCTTTTGCATTTTTTATTTTTTTATTTTATATTTTTTATTTCTTTATTAATTTATCATGTTAATGTTAATCTAGTTAATTTTGGTGATATGCAAGTTTTAGTGTTTTTTATTTAAAAGAATGTTTAGGATAGTTTAATTTTTCTTTTGTAGTAAATTCATATTTAGCTAGTTTTGCCAACTTCTAGCATTTTTTTATTCTTTTAATCAAAATTTGCTTGTTTAGGTTGTTTCAATATTATTGCATGTGGGTATGTATTTCGTGTATTATTTAGATAGAAATTGGATGCCATAGGACTTATAATTTTTCTTTTGATATTTATTTATTTTGGAGTGTTACGTACATATTTTATATATTTTTATATTTGATTTTGGATATTCTCTCTTTGCCTACATTTTCTTTAATTGCATGCATTTGAGAAATAATATTAAAGAACTAATGATGATTAGTAGAGGCCAACCGTATGGTAGGGCAAATGGGATACCTAACACCTTTCCCGATTTGTACCTTAGTCCTCGAACCCTCTTTCTCTGGTTAATGTTTTAAAGATCAGTAGCCAATTTTATTTTTCTTAGTTTTTCTCAAAAACTAAGTGGCGACTCTATTTTCAACCGAAGGGGTTTTCAAAATTTAATTTTCAAGATATTAAAAGATTTTTTTAAACATTCTTTGAATTACTTACTTTTGAACATTTTTCAAAACAACCCCTAAATTCCAACGCCACAGTATTTTTTGACGACTATGCTGGGGAACTGATTTCTAAAATCAAATAAGAGGGTTAGAGTTGAAAATATTATTGGTTCTTAATAAAATTTGTCATTTGTATTTTCGCATGCATATGCATTGTTATACAAATCCCCCTACCTGGTCAACCTGATGCCCTGAACGTTAATCTATTTCGGAGATTGTTGGGGAGACATGCAACCATCTCTAACTGTACGCTATCATAGGTGCAGTAAAAGAGTTCGAACGTACTATTTGACCATGTTCTGCATGGGAGGTATATACCTGATTCTATTAAAAGGGTACCATTTTCAATTGACCAAAATCGACCTTTTGCATTTAGTGAACTTAGAAGCCCCCAATTAGGTGTTACTAACCCTAGTAGCATTATATGTTTTTCTTCATTGTATGTTTTGTTTGTATATTGTTAGGATTATTTTGATCAAGTTTAGGCTAGTTCTTTCTTCGGGTGCGACCCGGGGTTTTCTGTTATCCTTTGCTTAGGCTAGCCTTTTTTTCGGGTTCTTACCCGGGTTTTGTTTTTTACCACATTCAGTTTTTTTCATCGTAGCTTTCTTCCCGGGGTCATGCCCGTGTTTCATTCTAAATACTTATAGGGAGGTTTTCTTTTCCCTCTGGGATCTTCCTGGATCGTTGGTTCACCCTCATTTTTAACATAAGTTCGTTTCTTTCAAACGCTTGTCCTACCTGTGAGAGTTATTTTCCTACAGTCATGCTGCCCATTTTTTCTTAGAATTTTTGTTAGGTCGAACCAATCCAATCAGACTAGCTTTGTTTCCTTGCTAAAGTGTTGTCCGTTTCAACATTCTAGATGAGCTTTCCCTCTAGAATTTAGTTGATCCCATCTTCTTAACTGTCTTTCTAGTTTTCGAGTTATCTTGTTATGCTGCCGATATGAGCCCAACAGGGGCGTTGTTTCAGTCTCCGTATTTACCTGCTCATGATTCACTATTTTGGAAATATGAGATATTGGCTACCTGTTGTCAGAATATTCACCTAGGAAGAGTCTGATACTAGTTACTCTACTTTTGGGATACAGGTTTCTCTGTGGGATTACCATCGGGGCAAGAAAAGTACAGTCAACACGTGTCTAGGTAAGATCAGTGATAGGAAGACTTTATAGGGAATCTGAACAGCCCTAATGAGGGTGATTACTGATATACAGAGAGCCGTAAAGCAATAGATCTAGGCTCAAGGGCAATATCAGGCACATATTTAGGCAATTTAGGCCCATATCCCTGCTACGAATGGACAACCAGATGATACGAATGAAAATGCCAAAGACTTTTGGGATGACGACCAGGTCCCCGATGGACCGCAAGTTATTCCACCACCACCACAGAACCCTCGTCGGGTGATAGTCGAGGAGGAAAACACTGCGCAGTCTAAAGAGTCTGCACTGATTGAAAAGATCGACCGAATGGAGAAGGTCCTCAGGAAAGGCAAGGGAGTCGAGGAATACATGTTAGATGTGGGGGGACTATTTTCGTTCCCATATGCTAAATTTTTAGAAAAATTTAAAATACCGGACATGGAAAAGGTCAATGGAACTGGAGATCCCAGAATTCATCTCTGAATGTGTGTTGGTACCCTGTCGTGGATGGGGATTGCTGACCAGTTGAAGGCTCAGCTCTTTCACCGATCACGTTTTGGGGCAGCCCAAAAATAGTTTCTTTTCCTTGATGTAGCTAAAACCAAAACTTGGGAAGACATTGCAACTATTTTTATCGGCCAATATAGTTATAATGTCCAACTAGATGTAACTACATGAGAGCTCAAGACGACCCGACAAGAGAACAGGGAATCCTTTGTTGACGTCCTGACCCGATGGAGGGGTAAGGCTGCCAAAATAACAAACAGGCCCACTGAGAAAGAACAGGTAAGGATTGTGGTTAAGAATCTGTAGCCTCCGTTAAAGCACTACCTCATCACGTAGCGACTTTTCACCTTTGAGCAGTTGTTCGACGCTGGGGTACAAATTAAGGATGTTATCCAATCTGGTGACATCGAGAAAATAGAACCCAATTAGAAATCACCTAGAAGGACTTTCCTCGTAACCAACCAAAATTAATCTACTGCAACCAATCTCGTGTCTCGCTCAAACGAGGTAAACTTGTTGAACCCATCTCCTTCAGCCCAGCAGTCCAATAACGCCCAACAATAAGTTATTAGCCAACAGCAACAAAGGCCAAGGAGGGTGTTCACTCCCCTCAACATTTTTTGTCCACCGCCCTGAATTGACTCATTGAGAAAGAGCTCATCAAGCCATTGGACCCCATGCCTGTTCTTGTTCTCCTATCGTCAAGGTTTAATGCTTCCCAATACTGCGCCTTCCACCATGGCCACAGGTACCTAACTGACAAGTGTTTGAGACTCTGGCACGAGATCCAAAACCTCATTGACAGGGTGATCCCTCCACCATCTGTCACCCCAAAACTGAATGTCACTACCAACCCACTGTCGGATCATGTCAGGCAGGCTGGGGTGAATTACATATCTCTGGGGGAATTGGAGGACCTGAATTAGCACATCTGTTCAGCGCACCTACCACGCCCTCATATTTCAATAACCGAGGATCAAACAGCATGCTCGTTCATGATGATTAGAGGCAGTCGAGATAGGATAGAAGAATAGAATGATAATATCTGAGAATGGTATCGATAGCTAATTCAAGTCTACCAACAAGAGGAGGAGCGCAACGAAGAAGATGACTGGCCATTAGATTATCTGACCTAACCCTATGGATTTGGCCACGTGGTCGATGGAATCACCATTCCCTAACTTTTTGAGAAAGAGATACATGTCGACAAAATGCAGTCTTATTGGCTGGTAAGGGTTGTGCTAAAGTAAGACGGGGCCGAGTGGATCGACTTTTGGGCCGCTCCAGAATAGCATGTGAACATTATTGAAGAGGACATATGGGAGGAAATTGATAATACATGGGCTATTGAATATGATGAGAAAAGAGGGGAAAGGACAACCGTTAGTGACTTAAATGATTTGTGGGCGTTTGAAAGCTCTCTACACGTAAACGAAGTAAGACAGACTGATAATGTGATGCCAGGGTTATGGGATCCCAAAGACGGCGTGGAACACCTAATTAGAAGTGGATGGCATTTTAAACTAGCTCAACTAGAGAAGGGACAGTCAAGTGAAAAAGGAAAAGAGATAGAGCAAGAGGAGGATGATGATGCTGTATTGAGACAGTTGAAAAAGACGCAAGCCAACATCAACATCTGGGGCTTATTGATGGCTTCGTATAAGCACTTGCATGCTATTTTGAAGGTGTTAAACAAGACCAGTGTCCCGATAGATGCAACCCCCGAGCAGCTCATTGGGATTATTCTGCTAGTCGCCAAACTAAAAGTCATTTCCTTTTCTGATAAGGATTTGCTCGCTGAAGGAAAAAGTCACAACAAGCCGCTGCACATCACCATCAAATGCCTAGAAAAGTGGGTCCTGGTAACCCTCATTGACAATGGGTCTGCTTTGAATGTTTGCCTATTGAAAACGACCATCTATTTAGGGATGAGGCCAGAACAGTTCACTCCCTGCAATCAAGGGGTGCGAGCCTATGATAACATAAGAAGGGATGGACTAGGATTGGTATCATTTGCCGTTTCAATAGGATTTCTGGAGACGTCAGTTAAGTTTCATGTGTTAGACGTGCTAGCCTCCTTCAATCTGTTGGGTAGGCTGTGGCTGCATGACCCAAATGTCCAGGCGGTGCCGTCTACCCTTCACCAAAAACTAAAATTGATAAAGAGCGGGGCAATTTTGACTATCCACGGAGAAGATAACATTCACCCCCCGAGAGGAGGAGAGGGCACAACTCTATTGGAAGAAGTTCAGCATAGTGAAGATGATGTGTTACTCAGTGGTTTTCTGTTTAATGAAGAACGGGCTATTCAGATGCTAATGAATGAAGAAGAAAGATGTGTCAACCCATGAGCGGTAACAATGATGAGGAAAATGTCCTTCTTCCCGGGTATGGGATTAGGACGTAAACTGTAGGGAATTTCAGAACCAATTCAGGTATTATCGACTTCACACCGTTTTGGTCTTGGGCATAAGCCAATGGAGAAAGATCTGGAAGGGCCTAGAAAGGGGCAAAAGACCAATTATTCTGGGACGTTCAACGGGTACTTCGTAAAGGAAGGGGAAGATTTCCCATATTGTGGTTTTTCATAGCCATGGGTCGACGAGAAAGCTAATCAAAAGATGCAGGGTTTGTAGATCTTTTTCAACCACCAACTGTCTGAGACAGAAGAGGAAGAAATAGTGGAAGAAGAGAAAGAAGAAAAGAAGGTCCGGGACGAAGACTGGGCTGACAAGTTTGATGGTGCCGACATGGGAATGCTGTTTAACGAGAAGAGGGCTCAACTACAGGTGACTGATCAGAACTATTTCATGATGGATTTCGGTGCACCAACCGATTGCACCAAGCTTATCGTCGATGCGGCTACAAAAGAGGTGAAGAATTAGACCATCGAGTCCGGTGATGTACACATTGTCTATCCTGAGTTCGGGATTGAGTCGGAGTCTGTAGTTGAGGGCACATCTGTTGGTGCTCCTCTCCATGCTTTTACCATCAAGTTTGTAATCCCCTATGTTTTTAATGAAATGAACAAGATTTCCAGTGACTCTGCTTTGTTCGACTTATTTCATTTGCTTTCTGACGATTTTGAATTCAACCGGGATACTCCTGAAGAAATAAAACTTTTAATAAAAAGAGAAAAAGAAATGCGTGCCCAACCAATAATTGAAAAAACTTTATAAATAAATCTGGGTAATAAAACCAACCCGCAAAATGTTCAAATCGGTTCTTCTTTATCCTCAGTTGAACAAGAACAACTAATAACTTTATTAAAAGAATTCAAAGATGTATTTGCATGGTCTTACGAGAATATGTCTGAAATTGATCTTGACATTGTCCAACACCATATCCCCTTATACCCTGATGCTAAACCGGTCAAGCAAAAATTAAGGCAAATTCGACCAGAATGGGCTCTGAAGATCAAAAGAAGAAGTTGCCAAGCAGATCAACGCTGGATTCCTAATGGTAACCGAGTATCTGAAATGGGTAGCTAACATCGTACTGGTTTTAAAGAAGAACGGTCGTATCCGAGTCTGTGTAAATTTTTGAGATCTCATCAAGGCTAGCCTAAAAGATGATTTTCCACTACTGCACATCGACGTCTTAGTAGACAGTACAGCGAGGCATGCCTTGCTATCATTCATGGATGGCTTCTCTGGATACAACCAGATTTTAATGGATCCCGAGGATAGAGAAAAGACGACGTTCACCACACCCTTGGGGACCTACTATTATCGTGTGATGTCATTCGGTCTAAAGAATGCAGGGCTACCACTACTCTACTGCATGACATGATACATATGGAGGTCGAGGTGTACGTGGATGATATTATAGTCAAATCTAAGAATTGGGATGGCCACATTATAGCACTGGAAAAGTTCTTTGAAAGGATTCAGAAGTACAATATGTGACTCAATCCACAAAAGTGTGCATTTGGAGTCACTGCTGGAAAGATGCTTGGATTTATGATAACTCAACGGGGCATTGAAGTCGATCCTTCAAAGATTAAAGTAATTTTAGAAATGCCTCCTCCAAGGACCGAGCGTGAAATCAAAAGTTTTCTGGGTAAGATATAGTTTGTCAGTCGATTCATCGTAAAACTGACAACTACCTATGAACCGCTCTTCTGTCTGCTGAAGAAAGGAGTCAAATTCGAATGGGATTAGAAATTACAAGGCGCCTTTGATGCCGTACGACAATACCTACAAAATCTACCTGTTTTAGCACTTCCCGAACATGATAGGCCACTGATCCTTTACTTATCAGTGATTGACTCAGCTATGGGATGTATGCTGGCACAAGAAGGAGAAACTAGAATCGAAAAGGCCGTCTACTACTTAAGCAAGAAAATGACCGGGTCAGAAATACGGTACATACCATTAGAGAAGACCTGTTGGGCTTTGGTTTGGGCTTTTCAAAAATTGAGGCATTATATGCTGTCTTTCACAGTGAACATCATCTCTCGGATGGACCCGTTAAAATATATGTTCAAAAAGTCAGCACTGACAGGAAGGCTAGCCCGATGGTTGCTGTTATTATCTGAGTTTGATCTCTAATATGTTACCAGGAAGTCAGTCAAAGGCAGAGCAGTGGTAGAGTTTTTGGCCGATCAACTAGTTGAAGGAGATGAAGATACAGAGTTCCAGTTTCTTGATGAACAACTGATGAAAGTCGGGGATGACAAGTGGACTCTATATTTTGATGGTGCATCCAATCAATACGGCTATAGAATAGGAGTCCTGCTTGTCACTCCTGATGAATTGCACGTTCCACTGTCTCTAAAGCTCAATTTTGAAGTCACCAACAATCAGGCTGAGTATGAAGCATGTTTAGCTAGATTGGAGGCAACCTTTGAACTAGGGGTAAGGAAACTAGAAGTCATTGGAGACTCAGCATTGGTAGTTTCACAAGCAAGAGGAGAATGGAAGGTCAGGAATTTAACCTTAATTCTCTATCATCAAGAACTAGAAAACTGATACCGTACTTTGAATCAGTGATCTTCACCCACGTACCAAGACTGCAGAATAAGTTCACTGATGTACTGGCCACCCTAGCATCTATGATTGACATACCATTCGGGGTTCGAATGAGACCTTTGACAATCGAGCAGAAAAGAAAGCCGACATATGAAATGACAGCCGCTATTAAAGAAAGCACTGACAGACTTCCATGGTACATTGACATTCAGAACTTCGTAGAGAAATGAGAATATCCAAAGTTTTCCAACGAAAAGGACAAAAGGGAAATACGAGGACTATCTGCGCAATTTATCATTTGCGGTGGTAGACTGTACAAATGAAGGCATTCTGGGGTCAATAAGCTGTGCGTAAACGCAGAAGAAGGTCAAGAACTGATAAAAGAAATACACAAAGGAGTCTGTGGGCCTCACATGAGTAGAAATATGTTAGCCAAGAAGATCCTACGACAAGGATACTTTTGGATGACAATGGAAACAGACTGTATAGAGTTCGTAAGGAGGTGCCATAAGTGTCAGATTTACGCAAACCTTATGCACGTTCCCCCGTCTCAGCTGTACAACCTGACGTCACCATGGCCATTCTCAGTATGGGGCATCGACGTGATTGGCAGGGTAACACCAAAGGCATTCAATGGACATGAGTTTATCTTAGTGGCCATCGACTTTTTCACCAAGTGGGTGGAAGAAGCTTCCTACTCGGTATTGAAAGCCTCCCATGTTGCTAAGTTCATCAAGCAAAATATCATTTGCCGGTACGAAGTTCCCCATGAGGTCATCTCAGATAATGGTTCACATTTTCAAGGGGAGCTCCTGGATCTTTTCGAGGAATACTACATAGTGGCTCATAAGTCCTCGGCATATCAATCGTAGACCAATGGAGTAGTCGAAGCAGCAAACAAGAATATTAAGAAAATTCTGTAAAAGACAATCAACTCACACAAAGATTGGCCGAAACATCTACTATTTGCACTCTAGGGATACCGAACGTCAATTTGAACTCAACAGGAACAACGCTATACTCTCTAATATATGGGATGAAAGCGGTACTTCCCATTGAGGTGGAAATTCCTTCACTAAGAGTAGTGGACGAGGCCAATATTTCAGAAGCAAGATGGTAGAGGAACCTGATAGAAGTGTTTCTCTTGTTTGATGAAAAAAGACTGCAACCCCTATTTCATGTATAAGGTTACCAATGGAGGATAGCTCGGGCGTTCAATAAGAAAGTCAAGACTCGGGACCTCAGAGAAGGAGATTTGGTTCTCAAAGAAATCAGAGCTCTCATCTTCGACCAGAGAGGCAAGTTCAAGCCAAAATGGTCCGAACCATTTCTGATCAAAACCATCATGACTGGTGGTGAAGTCATTATTATAGATCTGGATGGCAATGTGTTCTCCACTCCAGTTAATCTCGATTAGCTCGAAAAGTATTATCCTTGAGGTAAAAATAAAAAGAAAATAAAAAGGTTGCTGAGCTGAAAATCGAAGAGGCAAAACAGGTAAAAATTAGAGCGGCCCACAAGCCCAAAAACTCGAAAGGGCGACATTGGCAAAAATTAGGGCATCACAAAAGGAGAGTGTCAACACCCAAGCAAAAATTGGCCCCGAACTACGTTACGGCCTGATTCCATCTTTTTGGGATATGTAGGCAGCTTCTTTTAAAAAGAAGTCCGGCCACTTTCTTTGTCTCTAACCATTTCGAATCTAAATAAGACCAATGCAATTAATTTTTGAATTCTAATAAAAAAATCATTAAAACTTTAGATAAATTTAAAGAATCTTAAACATAAAATGGGAGTTTGTCATTACTTCGACCAGAATTATAAAGTTTTGAATAAAAGGAGGGGCACGCAAGTCTCAAACTCTACAAACAAAATAAGGAAACACTATAAAATTTTCGAGACAAAGCAAGAGGCCTCGAGTTCTCCTTCTTTTTGCTGCTTGCTTTTTCTCTTCTTTATCTTTCTTCTCCCAATCCTACATCAGCTATGTCTTGTATTTAGAAAAAAGATTAGAACACTACAACTCATGCATCTCCATCATTCAACGGAATGGCCAGGCATCCTGATATGATGATAGAAACGGACCCCCGTAGTATGGATGAGAATGGACGGCCTCGAATGCTGGGGAAGATGATCTGATTGCAACCAAACTGCTGTATAATCCAACGGGAGTAATATAAGGTAGTCTGATGTAGGCCGACCAGCAGAACACTAGGGTAATCCATAGTGGTCAGAGTCATAGCAGGAATTCACCACCAAGAGCACTGCCAGGTAATCTCTGGACCAGTCAAAGAAGAAAGATACTGTTGCTAAGATGCCTTAGTGTCACATACCTGATAACATGGGCGACAAAGGAAAGCAGCGGCATTGTGCCTATCAGTGGGAGGTTTTTGCATGAGATTTACCTTCTCCATCAGCCAGATCTGTAGCAAGAGTTAAAACAGTAAGAGAAAGGCTTTGAAGTATGAGAATGAGCTTGATACAAAGGAAGATGTTATGCTCACCTAGAGAAGTAAAGGGCTACCAGCAAAGGCGGTGGTCTCGCCACGATAGACAACATCCAAGCCCAGTAGTGTCTCGGCCAGAACAAGGGGCACAAAGTCCTTCCCCGTCCACATTTGGCCAGCAATTTCAACCAGGGCACAACTAACCCGCCCATTAGGAGGGACAAGGAGACATTGGGGGAGGAGGTAAAAGCGAAGTGTATAACGACGACGCAGTTGAAAGTCGACATCGCTAAGGTCACCAGTAGGATGAAACCTCTTAATAAGCCATGAGATGTCAAAACAGTCGCCCGAGGTCAGAAGAGAAACCTCCATCCTGGATAGGCCATAAAATTGCTTCATCTGCTACCAAACTGAGAGGAAGGGAGTAGCAACGACAACAGAACCTAGTGGAGTCAAGTCCAAAATGTCAACAAACTTATCCACAGTGGGGTAGAGCTCTTCGAGACCAAATCGAAAGACGTGAGACTGTGGATCCCATAGTTGAATGGCGGCCTTCAACAATGGTTCGTCGATCTTCATAGCTATAAGATGAAACAAAGAGTTGATCCCAAAAGAAGCAAAGTTTAGATGTTTAATGTGGGAGAATGCCTCAATCCATGAAGAAAGTTGGGTATCCATCTAAGTGTAAGCAACAGAAAAGGGAGCCTCCAGGGCTGTGTTTATAAGGCAAAGAAAAGGCGGGAAACCAAAAATTTGACGAAAGGCACACTCATTGTGGCGGCCGCCACCTTGGAGTTGGCGACCGCCAATTGGAAAAAGCATAGTATAGTGACATCATCACTTTAACCAGGCAGCCGCCATGTTGGAAATGGAAACCGCCATGTTAGAGGTGGCGACCGCTATGTTAGAGATGTTAAATGTGGTAGCTGCCAGGTTCAAATATGGCGAGTGTGTGTCATTATGCAGCTTCTGTGGCTTATGTGAAATTTTGACATTCGCATTATACAGGACAATTTTGGGGCAACAAATAAAAAAGAAGCATACGACAACGGAATATAAAGTAGTAAAATGGTACGAAGGCCCCAAAATGCATAAAAAGTAGCAGAATATATCGAAGTATAACTGGGGCACCCAGGCCTAATAAAATGGTAAATGAGGGCACGCAGGCCCGTAAATGTATCAAACTAGGGCACAAAGGCCCATATAAAGAAATTGTATCAGAATGTAACTGGGGAGGGGAGAGCTCTCTTTGTCTCAAACATGTCTCGGGCAGACTCAACGGGAGGAAGGGCTGGCTTCATCCGAGCTGACATCCTCGAAGAGCTGCTCGATGTCATCATCACCATCATCATTGCCGGAAGAAGAAGATATGGGTCTGGAACGACTCCTAGCAGATGAGACGGATCCTCTAGAGCGAGCTCTAGAAGAAGCAGCATGAGATCCATGGCCTCGAGCAGGGGCTGAAAGCAAGGCAGGAGCAAGAGCAAGGGGTGGAACAGCAGCATCTACAAGAGGTTGTCGAAAGAGAAAAAATAAGGAAATAGTATAAAGGAGATCAAAGAAATCAAAGGACAAACACTCACCGACCGAGGAACAAAAGGAACCCTAGCTGCACGTAGAGCAGCATCCTGCTGGCGAACAAGAGTTCACAGGCCGCTCATCACCAGCATGAGACGATCCAGCCAAGCCTAATCCGTCTGTTGAGAAATAATACAGAACTAAGTAGTGGAAGTGGCAAGGCTCAAAGTAGTGGAAGTGGCGGAAGCGCTCGAAGAACCAGGTGTATCGAGCCCAGTCTCTGTCTATTTGTGCAGGGATGGCTCTAAGAAAATACAGTAACGCATCAGCGAAGAGACCGACGGCCGGATCAAATGGGATAGGTGCTCCTCCGACCCGGATGTTAGTGATGAGAGAAAAATTGAGAAGCGTTAGAGTAGCCTCGAAAGTAGTAAAGTGGAAGGTATTTGTGGTAACCCACCTGCGCTCCGCTAAGGCCGTCAGCCAGACCCGATCATTGCTCATCCTACCCAATAGGGGTATGAATCGAGCAAAGCCAAAGGCATCAATAATGGCCCATGTAGGAGCAGGGAGGGCATCATACCACTCCAATACCTCTCCGAAGGCAGAACCTCTGAAACCTCTAACATAATGACTAACCTGAAATAAGAAAAATAGGAAGAGAATGTGTAAAGAAAAAATCAAGCAAGAAAAGCGCAAAAAAATATCTAGAAGAAAAACCATAGGTTCGTGTGTAAATGACGACCCTTCGGTTCTCTCGAAAGCCCTAGAAAAAGACTAGGCACTAAAACCCTAAGTTCATGTGTAAGTGACGACCCTTCAATTCTCAAAAGTCCTAAAAAAGACTAGGCACCCAAACCCTTGGTTCGTGTGTAATTGACGACCCTTCGGTTCTCAAAAGCCCTAGGAAAAGGCTAGGCACCCAAACCCTAGGTTCGTGTGTAAGTGACGACCTTTCGGTTCTCAAAAGCCCTCAAAAAAGACTAGACACCTAAATCCTAGGTTCGTGTGTCAGTGACGATCTTTCAGTTCTTTCAAGCCCTAGAAAACTAGGCACCCAAACCCTAGGTTCGTGTGTAAGTGATGACTTTTCGGTTCTCAAAAGCCTTGGAAAAAGACTAGGCACCTAAACCCTACGTTCGTGTGTAAGTGATGTTCTTTCGGTTCTTTCAAGCCCTAAAAAACTAGGCACCAAAACCTTAGGTTCGTGTGTAAGTGACGACCCTTCAATTCTCTCAAAAGCTCTAGAAAAAGACTAGGCACCATAACCCTAGGTTCATGTGTAAGTGACGACCCTTCAGTTCTCTCAAAAGCCCTAAAAAAATACTAGACACCCTAACCCTAGGTAGAAAAAGACTAGGCACCCTAATCCGAGATTCGTGTGTAAGTGAAGACCCTTCGATTCTCTAAAAAAAGCCTTAAAAAAAGATTGGGCACCATAACCCTAGGTTTGTGTGTAAGTGACGACCCTTCGGTTCTCTCAAAAGCCCTAGAAAAAGACTAGGCACCCAAACTCTAGGTTCGTGTGTATATGATGACCCTTTGATTCCTTCAAAACTCTAGGAAAAGACTACGCATCCTAACCCTTGGTTCGTGTGTAAGTGACGATACTTTGGTTTTTGCACACCCTAGTAAAAGATTAGGAACCCTAAACCCTGGTATGCTACGCAGATCTCTACATTTTTCTGTTAAAAAAATAATAAAAAAATAAAAAAAATATGTAATAATAATAAAAATAAATAGAGGCAAAGAAAATCTCCCATTTAATGTTGGTATTTTGCTCCTTTGGTCCTAATTTTTTTTAATTTTTAGAATTTTCATAATTTTTTTACAATTATCTCAATATTGTTTCTCATTTTCTAGAATTTTTTTAAAATTTATAGAATTATCTCAAAATTGTTTCTTAATTTTTATGATTTTCTAAAAATTTTCTCAATTTTCTAGGATTTTCAAAAACTTTTAGG
>JAOTRH010466427.1:0-27646 GCA_034768845.1 Heliamphora exappendiculata | reverse complement strand
GAGCAACAGTGCTGGAGAATGGAGAGCTAACAATATATATATATATATATATAGATATATATATATATATATATATCAGCTGATTAGTTTGCTTGTTTATTTTATTTTATTTATTTTTATTTTTAATATATTTTTTTTCGTTTAATTAAATTATTAAGACGAGTTGAAGAATAATTTACTTATGATAAATCTTTTATTTTTCTGCTTTTTTATTTTTTTGGTTTAAAATTATTTGAAGTTAAAAAAAAAATTTCTTATTATCTTTTGACTTTTAATCTTTTCAAAAGTTACTAAATAGTTTTTTTAATATTTATTTAGTTTAAAATAATTTTAAACAAAAAAATTTAATTTAAAATTAAATTGCCAAAAGAGAACAACTTGAAAATTGAACACTTGAGGGAGTGGGCGGCTGGAAGAGAGAGATACTTTTCTTGCTTATGCTTTTCAATTTGAGGGATTTTCGATTTCCTTGCTTTGATTGCTTTTTGGCTCCACTGATTGGTTAGCGATTTTATTTATTTATTTATTTATTTATTTTCTTTATTTATCTTCACTACTTTTTCGGGAGTCAAACTAGGCAACTTAAAAGAAAAGTGAGCCTGTTAGGTTTTTTTTTTTTTATAAAAAAATTAACTTTTAATTTATACCGCTTGATTTTAAAAAAATTATCTACTTTTTAAAAAAAAAAATTTTTAAAAAAATTCATACATATCACAAGAACATTAACTTTTTTTTTCATATAAAATTATAATAATATCTTAAATTTAAAAAATTAACTATTCTCACCAAACAAAAAAATATGCTAATATCTCAAACACTACGATTTAAAATAAAAAAACAAAGACATATTAGATATTTTAATAAAAAATAAAAAAACAAAAAAATACTATAAAAAATTACCCTAAATAATCTAACATATTTTTGTTGATATTTTTTAAAAAAAATCTAAACTTATTAAAAGTTAAACTTTTTATATATCCCAAACAGGGCCGAGCGAGAGCATCTGTTTTGACCTTTTTTAAAAGTTAGTTTTTTATTAAAAATAATTTTTATTTTTATTAAAAGAATAATTTTTAAGCTGTACTATTCAATTTTTAAAAAAATTATAATAGTTATTTTTATAAGACAACGGAAAAGAGAGCAATAGCAACAAAAGACGATGGAGACGACAGAGGCGACAACTAACAACGCCGAAGACGACGGTGTGTTGACAGATTCGGTGAGCTATTGCTGCTCACGCCGAACTCACGTCACCTCACGAGTTGTAACCCTAATGACGACGGCGGCGGTGGCGACGAGGACGAGGGCGAGGACGACGCAACCTTTGCCGCCGTTGCCAACGCATCGAGATCCTCCAGATCTACTCCAAAGAGATCAGCAAGCGCACGAATTGGTACGTAAAGCACCCATGAATTGTGGAATTCATTATCGTGAAAGTAAAATCGCCAAAGCAATTTCAATCACACGAACTGAATTATTAGTACCGGGTCGAGGTGGGTATTACTAATGCCTGGAATTGGTTGGATTCAAATCCCATTGGACTATCAGTCTGGGCTAAATGTTTGCAAACAAACATGAGATTCAATGGTTGATTGGTGTAGCAATCCAATCCCACCCCCTTACAACTGGTATCAAACAAGTCCTTAGTTTTTTTTTTGTAATAATAAATTGTATCATATTTCAGCTGTTTCTCATATTTTTTTTTATTTCTTAGCAAAAATAATTTTCAAGAATTTAAAAACATTTTTGTGATTCTTGAAAAGTAGTTTTTTTTATATAGAAAAGTAAACATTTTCCCAACAATTTTTTTATATTTAAAAAATGAATATAAAAATTATAAAACAAAAACTGTACCAAAGTCAACCTTTTCTTCTACACAGTACACATCACACATGCTCATATGTAACACCGGGGGGTAAGAATTAAGAAGGAATGGGATAGTTTGGCACTGCATTCTTCGTTGGGGAACTTCTTGTCATTTACTTCATAAGGGATGAAGCTGATAATAAGTGAGAGCTGAAAAGTTTTTTAAAAAAAATAAATTTTAGGGCGTTTAAGTAATTTATAGGTACTTCGATTAATTTTTGAAAATTAATTTCATAATTTACAAGTGGGGACCAATTAAAGCTGAGAAAAATTAAAACTTCGTATATATCAACTAGTTCTAAAAAATTAATAACACCTAAAATACTTCGAGAACAAACCCTTAAATCCCATATTTTGACCACCAAGCTGATCCTTGAAGTTTGAGAGTTGAAAGGTTTCCATAGGAGTTGTGTCCACTAAGAAAAGCAATGTTTCCATGCATTGAACTATTTAGTTTAAATGGGAACATATTTTTAGAATTTAAATTGTTCATTTTTGTAAGATTCATTATATAAATTATTCAAAACTCATTAAGTGAAGTATATATATAAAAAATTATATTGGTTGAATATTGGTAGTTATATAATCAGATCATGTTTCTCTTTGAATAACACAAAAGGATTTGCTGTTATGTTGAGTCACAACAGTGGCTTACTCTCAAACATTTTTCAAATTTGACATATTTAATTTCATCACTAGAGCTAATTTCTGTGTGCCAAGTTAGAGCACTAGGGAAAAATATTCTATTGTAAAAATTGAGAGAAAAAGAAAAGAAAAAAAATAAAAGTAGTGTTACGATCCAAATATGGTTGAGTTGGTATGATGTTGATCATAAACAAATAAGCCGTATGATGTGTAACGTGGATCGGTTAGGTCGACTAGTTAGGATTTGAGGTTTTTTTTTTTTTTTTTAAATGGTTATCAGTTTGAGTCTTTAGGGCCATTGAAAATTTGATCGGCTCATAATTTTAGAGTCCAAAAAAATATCTCTTTTTATCTCTTATAAATCTTGCTTTAATGAATAGCAAAATAATCAGGATGATTTAGATATAAAAGTTATAGAAGAAAAATATTTAAAGGGTAAATACATTGTCCTTCCTTAAAGTTGCATAAAATTCCAAGAACTTTGGTTTCTAAAATATTGTCGCCCTCCCTTTTGCTTCACATGTTAGTTTCAGACACCAAAATATTCTTTTCATATGAGTGTGATCCATGTAGTAGAGTCTAATGTAGGGACACATACAATTATCAAAAATTAATACTGAAGGAATTGAAAATTAACTGTTCGGCCCTATGGTGTTGAACAATACAAACTCACTGAACTATAATGCTCAGCCAAGATGGCCGACGAACCAAAACTCCCTTGCTTAAGTGACTAACTAAATATTTATTTGAACATTTTTTCCCTTGTTCTTCCTGTTTACATTTTGTGATTCAAAATATTAAGGAATTGGCCTACTAGTTAAGGCTTAAAATTTGTGGGTTTGGTTCCTCTAACATTTTAATTTTAAAATTTTTTAAGTGCTATTAACTCTTTTAAACTAGCCAATACGAGGCTTTGCTTTGACCTTAAATAGGTCCTCCACTAATAAATGGCTTTATTATTTTTCTAAAAATTAGTAAAAATATGCCTAATTTGGCCCGAATATTTTAAAGAAATAAAACATTAATTTTGTGATTCATTAATCATGCATAGGATAGATGATCAGAAAGATCACCGCAGGCTAGACAAACGCCAAACATACCGCGGACAGATAGCCTTTACATTTTTATCTATGTTTAGCAGAAATAAGTTTACTTTTACATGACCTTTGGCCAAATGAGTTTGCCATAATGAATGATAACAATGAATGTCTCCTTGAAAGTGATCCTCTTACTAGCCATTTCTCTCATATTTGAAGTTCAAGAAGAAGTTGCTTCTTTAGGTATAGTTGAGCTATATACTCTCTCATTAGCTTTCTTTGCTTGCAAATCGATTGAGAGAGTCAATAGATACTAGCAAAAACTTAAACACCTATACTGTTCACAACAATGTTACATATACACAGATCAACTACAAATAATATAAAATACATATTAATTATCCATATACGCATAGAATCCACCACATTTTGTGGGTTCTATTATACGAACTTAGATAAAATTCAACTTTTAAAAATTGCTATTAAGGTGAGAATGCCATTGCACATTACTTTTGTACTCAGGTAATATAGGATTTTGCTTCGCATCATTTTTTACCCACAGCGTGCTCACTCAGTAGTACTTGTTGCGTGCGAGCCAAAGACACAAACACTATTCATCCCTGGTACTCTGACTATAATTTCATATTGCACGCTCTTTAACATAATTCAACTTAAAAAATTAGCTATTGAAGTGAGGGTGGACTCACGCCTATATATTACACATTATTTTTGTACTAAGGTGATGTGGAACTTCACTTCACATGTTCTACATGCACGGAGATAGTCAAAATATATTGTGCTTTTTGTGATTAGAATTTTGTACCCAAAGTATTTTTCTATTATTTATGTACAATTGCTCTCTTTTTCTCACAAATGATGAACACAATTTGAACACATTTCTCTCGTATTAGTTAAGTCCTATACAATTCGAAAATTTACTCCATATAAAAAAAAAAATATTTAAATTTGTATATGAATTTGCGCACATACTAAAACCCCCTCCATTTTCTAGACAAAGATGATGGGTCCAAAGTAACAAATTCACGGGGGGGACCCATTTACTCATGTACTAAAACCCAACATTTTCTTGACATGCAGGACAAGATGATGGGCCACCAAACCATTAAGAAATTCACGTGGGACCCCCGTTACTTGGGAGTTTGGTTTAACATGTAAGAAAATTCAGGGAGATAAAAAAAATTTAGGGTGAATTGAGAATGTACTTTTACTTCTATTTCCCAATTAGTGCATAGAGTTATAATTGAAAGAAACGATGCTTGGGCGAATAATGCCACAATAATACCCACCTAAAGTGCCTGAGGTCAGGACTGTTTAAAAATTCATTCAATTCGTCTAATTTATCCCGCATTTGCCCCTATCGCACCAACTCAAACAAATTAAAAGTAAAAAATAAGAAAAATTGAAAAGTTAAGAAAGAGATTACACGGGTCGATTAATAGTGACGATTTTAATCACTTCCATCCACTATTCAACTGACCCGTCCGTCTGTATATAATACTTATTACTTAATTATTTTTTATTTTATTATTAATTTGTAACTCGTAACTTTTAACTTAATCATTAATTCGTAAGTCATAAATAGAAAAGTAAAAATTAAAAATTCTAGGTTTCAATATCTCAAATCAAAATATATTTCTAATTTGTTTAACTCCTAAATACTTTTGATTTCTAATTTTCTATAACAGTGAATCAATGGTTTCGTGAGCCACTTACCTATATTTATTTATTTTTTGTATATTTTATTTGATGTTTATTACTTTATATCATGAATGTAGGATATTTATTTTTGTTAGTACTCAAATGTATTGTTGGAATATATTTTTGAATCTTTTCATGAATATTTTGTTTAAATTAATGTAGTCTCTATTTTAATCTTAGATTAATTAATATTTTAATAAAATATTTATTTAATTTTTAAACAGCTAATTCGCTCAATCCGCCATTGCAAAATCGCCTAAAAAAATAATTAATCCGTCGGTTTTATAAAGCGGGTAGTTTGGCAGTGGATTAAAATTTTTTATACCGTCATAAATAATTTTGTTAATAAATTTTTACTTAATCTGCACCGCATCAACCCGTGCACATCCCTACTTGAGATCACATATTTGCAACAAACAGAATAGAGAAATATCAGATATTCATATTGCAGAAAAAGAATCAACAATCACCCTATACACTTTCACAATAAGTATTCCAAATTTTACTCAGAATGAAAAACTTATGGGTAAGATTCGTTCCGGGATGTTAGAATTATTAAAAGCGAACTATTGCTCTATTTGTTTTAACAAAAAAATATTTTTTTAGCCAATGAAAATAAGTTAATTTTAATATAAAAAATTTAAAGATGGAAAACACCTATCATAGCATACTATTACTATACTAAGTGTTCCAATCAAGTACCATTTTTACCGTACCACCACCACCACCATCATCGCTGACACCCCACACCAGCACCATGATTGTTGTCACCACCACCACCACAACTCCAATGCCAACCACCAGTACCACTATTATCACCACCACTATTTTACTGTTGCCACCATTATTGTCACTGTCAATATACGCACTTTAAGAGCTTAATACTTGCTTCACAAAAGTGAATGTCACGTTACATGGTTATATGTATTGAAAATAATATTTTTAATATTATTGACAACTAATTATTATTATTATTAAGTAATTTTTTTACTAATACATTTTTACATGAAATACTCACATGAAGACAGTAAAACAATAAAAAGCAAGCCAACACCTTTTACTCCTTACTTTATATTTTTTACTCAACAAATAACTCCATAATTAAAATTTTCTGAAATTGGCAGTGAGTGTTATGAGGAAGCAGGACAACAGAGATGAAGATTACCTTTCCTCCCATGTGGTCAACAAAACCTAATATGATTCCAACAGGAATACCAATAAGATAGTAAGCTCCAAGATTTGCAAAAGCAGCAATCTTTTGCCAACCACAACCTCTGGCAGTTTCTGCCAAGTGTTTATTGCAAAAGATGAGGAAACCAAGTACACACTACGCATATTTCAATCACCGATCTAATTACAAATTAGTATTTTTTTGTCGGTACCATAGAATTAGCTCTACTTGGGTTAAATTTTAAAAAAAAAAAAATCTTGTTTTCATCCTTTTTGAAATCTTTTTATTTTGTGATTAAAATTTTTACTTTTTTGATCGAATGGTTTCTATGAGTTTAATCGAAGAAGTTAAAAGTTTTGATAAAAAATAAAAAAAATTTACTAAAAATAAAAATAAACAACATAAATTTTGATTCATTGACTTATTTTTTGAACTTTTTTTATATTTTGATAAAAAAAATTAATTATATTTTTGGGTCATCTCGATGAGAGGAACTTTTTTCATCGATAATAAGGTTATGTTTGGATTGTGGATTTGTTAAAAGATCTATGAACAAAAATAAAATTGTAGAAGAAAATATATGAGGATAATTAAGTGAAAAGATCAAGTTGATAGAATATTGTTAATGTATAAATAAATGATACATATTTGTCTTAAACATTAATATTATCGTAATAATATCTAATCGACTTGATTTTAGCATGTATGATCTCGATATTGGTTTATACTTACAAAATGAACTATTTGAATCATCCAATTAATGTGGCCCCAGTTAACAAATATAATGGAATTGAGAGGGTTTGAAGAGACATGAAAGTACAGATTAAGTGCCATCCAAAAAGTGGAATCCTGCTATCAATATTACCCTCTCCGCTACATATGTCGCTACCTTTTCTTCTTTATTGTGACAGTAGCCCTAGACATTGCGCCCCAAAATCATGACGGCGGCTACCAAAATGCTCTTCGTAGCAATCATGCACATGTCGACACACCACGAAACGGGCTGCTTGTGCTTGCCTAGCTCTCATCGTTCGAAACTCTTATGGTGAAAGAGGGAAAAGAAAAAAATAATAAAAATGTTAGGTGGATAGATCCGGACAAAAAACATTTCTCTCATATGAGGTGGGTCCCAAAATTAATGTGTGGACTCATACCGTATGTGAGGGTTGTATCCGGATCTGTTCCCGAGAGTCTGTACGTAGCAAACGTGTTTTTTACATATAAATGCATGGAAAGTATGATTTGAAAAAATAATTAAACAGACGTGTTTCAATCACTAGAATGACAAGTATATACGGAGTTGTGGTGATTTTATATTATTAAGAAAGGCAGTACAATCCAAAGTAAAACCCTAGGGCAATATGCACCACCATATTGGATTATAATCAGTAATATGCACCAGAGTGTGAATGGAGGAGATGGAACTGGAGGTCAGAATGAAGATTCAGCAAACCCAGAACAACGACTCAGAGAACAATACCAAGCTATAGGTGATTCAAGCCGCAGCAGCCATGGAGTTCCAAAGATAGGCTACACCATTTTCGTGGACAATCTCCCCAAGAATATGTACAATGGTTGGCTGCATGGGATTTTCAGCAGATGCGGAAGGGTAGTGGATGCATACGTACCAAATAAATGGAGGAAAGATACTCACTCCAGATTTGGCTTCGTGCGATTTGAAACTCTCAACAAAGCTAAAGAAGCCGTCAGCAAGCATCACGGGGCTTGGCTCGGTAGCTACAAGCTGACAGTATCCATAGCTAAATACGGTCCCAGCAATAGGAGTCAGCCATTGCCAAACAACCAGCGCACAAAGAAGCAAATAGAACTCAAAGCACACATAATCTCCAGGGAAGCAAGACGGGACACAAGATCTTATGCAAGAGTAGTGGCTGAAGGGGAAAACAAGCTACAGGCTAAGGAGGTTAGGCATGCTGGATCCACAATAAAGGGGGAGGTAGACCGTGACTGGTTAAAGATGTGCAAGGTGGGCATAGTGAAAAATAGGAACATGATCCACACCATTGAAGACGCCAAGAGAAGCGAACAAGTCTTTGATATCTCTATCATCCCTATGGGAGGGAGGAAGGTCTTGGTGAAATTCGCATCCGAAAATGACAAAATTGCTTTTTGCGAAGGAGCAAGAGACTGGCTGGACACTTGGTTTGATACTTTATACGAATGGAGCTATAGAGAGGTTAACACCTCCAGAAGAGTATGGGTTAGCATGGATGGAGTGCCGCTTAATGCATGGAACGCTACAACCTTCAGTCGGATTAGGGAAAATTTTGGAGAGGTTCTGTTCACTGACCCAGACACATCAACAAGGAAGAATTTGGAGAGAGGCAATGTCTTAATACAAACGGAAGAAAGGAAACTGATCGATTGCTGGGTCTTAGTCCAGGTGGGTCCCTTTGAATATGACATTAGGGTAGCTGAAGCTCCCTTCCTAGGATGGCCTCTATCTCACACTAGGAACAAGATGGCCAAGATGTCCAAGGTAAGCACACAAGATCGGTTAACTGAAGATGATAGCAACCAGACTCACAAAAGAAGCCATTCATGCAAACCAGTCCAGAAGGATCAGCTGTGGGTTGAAGACGATGAGGTGGCCTCTATCACGGTGATCGAGGAGACACAATTTGACAGAGCAAACAAGAAGATGGGACAGAAGTCTGCACCTACTAAGGAAAAAGGTGGCTGCATCAGTGAGGTCGACCCAAGACAGCAAGATCAGGTCACTTTCACTAAAAAAGGGTGGTTAAGGGACAAGCCAAGGTCTGAAGAAGGGACAGCCACCAGTTTCACCAAAAAGGAGTGCTTTGGCAACAACTATGATAACATGCAACCAGACATGGCTCAAAAAGTCGTAGCTGGGCCCATGAGATACACAGCAGCTTCTCCAGTAGGGGGTCCAAGATCAATCAACACAACCATCAAAGCTAACCAGATGCAGAACACCGAGTCTGAGGCCCAACTTTCTTCTGATGTAGGTCTCGATGGGCTTTCTCAATATTGGGAAAGTATCTACAAGGATGGGGGTGAGCCCAGTTACCCGAAACCACAGCCTAGGATGGTGGTAAATTCTCCTAGTAGCCCAACACCTGCGGAGCACTCCCACGAAAGGAGAGAGGATGTTGAGCTCAAGTCTGCCACAAGAAGGCCAAACAGACAACAGCACAGGAAGCCTAAAAAGAGAAAATCTATGCTGGAACTAGGCTTCCCTACGATGGGCAGGCTGAAAGGAAGGAACTTCCAAAGGAGTTCGAAGAAACCACCCTCCAAAGGTATTTCCCAATACTCAATCTCTTTAGGGGATATACTCCACAGAAACAATCTAATCCTTAAGGAAGCTGAACAAATTATCGAAATGGACACCAGATTAGAAGTCAACTTTAATGGTCTGGAAGATGAAATGATTAACATCCTAACTGACATGGGGTTGAGGGATCTAGACCAAGCGAATGCTAAGGATGGGGGTGATCATGTGTAGAAGTCACCCTCTCCTCTGATGGGAGCACCAAGGTTTCCAATGAATATCAAACTTTTAACTTGGAATGTCAGGGGCCTTGGCAGGCCTGCCAAGAGAAGGATGGTGAAGAACGTAACTAGGGCAAATCGTATTAATATAGCTCTCCTGCAAGAGACCAAGAGGAAGGAATGGTCTCTCATTGACGTAAAACAACTCTGGGGAGGCTGCGATAATTTCAAATGGTTGGAGATTGGGGCTGAGGGAGCTGCCGGAGGCCTTTTAACCATATGGGACAAGCAGTCATTCTCCTTACAGAGGAGTCTCATCCACACCAATTACATGGTGCTGTTCGGCAAGCTGGAGAACAACTCTCCATGTGTTATCACAAACATCTACGCCTTTAACGAGGAAGCTGGAAGATCTGCTTTGTGGGAGGAAATCTTAGCAATTAAAAGTGACACCTCTGTCCCCTGGTGTATATGAGGGGATTTTAATGAAATTCTAAAGGTTGAGGAGAGATCAGGAGTAGGAAGAGTATCTAGAGGAATGCAAAAATTTAATACATTTCTGAATACAATGGAACTTATAGACCTCCCAATGATTGGAAAAAGGTACTCCTGGTCGAACATGCAGCAGCAAGCCACCCGCAGTAGATTGGATAGGTTCCTAATCTCAAGGGACCTTCAGGCCAAGATGGGATGGTTGCAATAGGGATTGCCCAGGCACCTCTCAGATCATAATCCCATTATGCTTGGCACCGAGGACCTAGACTGGGGACCTAGACCCTTTTGGTTCTTCGACTCATGGCTCAAAGACCCCTACCTGGGTAGGTTAGTCAAGTCAGCATGGAATGCTAATACACATCAAGGCTGGGCTGGGCACATTCTCATGCTTAAAATTAGAGATATTAAACAGGCTGTTAAAAACTGGAGGAAGGAGACGCCATAAAGTCCAAGAGAGAGGATCAACAGCATTATTCTGGAATTAGAAAGTTTGGATGCCCACGATGAGCAGCCTCCACTAAGTGAGGTGGGGAAGAAACGTAGACTCGAACTACAAGGAAAGCTTTGGTCCGAGCTGGAGAAGGAGGAAGCAGATTGGCGTCAAAAGTCAAGAATTCTGTGGCTCAAGGCAGGAGATGCCAACACCAGATTCTTCCATCTGGCAGTCAAGATGCGTCAAACAAGAAATCACATTAGCCAGCCTAAAAGTGGGGCTACCCTAAAAACTACACCTGGTGAGATCAAAGAGGAGATGGTTAGCCATTTTTCCCAGCTCTTCCGGGAGAATAGACGAGCCAGACCAAGCATCCAGGGCACTTTTGAGAGAAAATTAAGTGGAAACAAAGCCAAGAAGCTGGAGGAGCCATTCACAGAGGATGAAATCAGCTCAGCCATAGCAAGCTGCGCTGGAGGAAAAGTGCTTGGGCCTGATGGCCTAAATTTCAACTTCATAAAGAGATTTTGGGAGTTGATCAAGCCAGATGTCTTGAAGTTCTTGCACGAATTCTACCGGAATGGCAAACTCACAAAAGGCATCAATGCCACTTTTCTAGCCCTTATCCCCAAATGCTCCAACCCCCAAAACCTCAGTGAGAATAGGCCCATTAGTCTGGTTAGCTCAGCCTATAAAATACTATCTAAAACCCTGGCCAACAGATTAAAGAAAGTAATGCACAAACTAATCGATGAGAGCCAAACAGCCTTTGTCAGTGGAAGGCAGATTCTAGATGGCATATTAATAGCTAATGAGATTGTGGACCCGTGGCGAAGGCAACGGAGCCCCGGTTTTATTCTAAAATTGGACTTCCACAAGGCTTTCGACAGCTTGAATTGGGGTTATATTCTTGACATGCTGAAAAACCTTGGTTTTGGCCAAAAGTGGATAAAGTGGATCAAAGAGTGCATCTCAACCACAACCCTATCAGTTTTAGTAAACGGAGGTGTAACCAGGGACTTTCCAATGGAAAAAGGGATAAGACAAGGCGCCCCCTTATCCCCCTTCCTGTTTGACATAGCCGCTGAAGACCTACACATTCTTCTTCAAAGGGCTGAAAGAGCAGGGATCCTCAGAGGAGTCAGCTTTGGCGACAACGGGGTAAGAATTACCCACCTTCAATACGCTGATGACACTGTCTTATTCTGTCAAAATGACCCGACTGAACTGAACAACATGAAGAGAATCCTACTCTGTTTTGAGCTAATCTCTAGGTTGAAGGTCAATTTTCACAAAAGTCAGTTGAGTGGCTTTGGGATTTTAGAGGCCAGATTACAGCAAACAGCTAGCTCCCTAGGCTGCAAACACGGGCTGCTTCCCATCAACTATTTAGGGTTCTCTTGGGGGGCCAATCCTAGAAGGGTGAAAACGTGGGATCCCATTATCAAGGCCTTCAGGAAAAAGCTCAAGAACTGGAAGCGAAAGTTCTTGTCCTTCGCAGGGAGACTGACTTTGGTGAAATTCACCCTATCATATCTCCCAACATATTTCCTATCGCTGCTTAGGATGCCCAAACAAGTGGGAGAATTGGCTGAGAAAATTCAACGAAAATTTCTCTGGAGAGAGGAAGAAGGGATGAAAAAACTGCACCTAATTGGATGGAACAGCATCACCACAACCAAGGCCAAGGGTGGCCTGGGGGTCATCCCTTTGCAGGTAAAGAACCTAGCTTTGCTAGCCAAGTGTTGGTGGTGATTCGGCTCGGAGAAACAATCACTTTGGAGAAAGGTGATCTGTCACAAGTATGGCCTCGGCAGCGATGTCTGGCTACCTGGCCCGAAAGATAAGTGTAGTTTTTCTCCAATATAGAAGGCTATGATCGGACTAGGTGAGTCTAATAACCAGCCAACTAGAGAAATTCTCAAGAATAACCTGGTTCTAAGGGTGGGTGATGGTCGACACACCAAACTCTGGGGTGATGTCTGGTGGGGAGATAAACCCTTAATTGAAGTTTTCCCCAGGCTGTATAACATTACCACCAAGAAAGGCATCAATCTGAATTCTGCTCTAGAGGAGCTTAACCAACCCAACACTCGGAGCCAACAGGGAACACACCTATTTCGAAGAAGACTCTTCGAATGGGAGAAACAGCAGTGGATTCTAATCTTAAATGCGTTGAGAGATATGCCAATTCAATCAACCAAATGTGACAGGTTAACTTGGAAAGAGGATTCTTATGGCACCTTCTCAACAAGATCCTTCCTGAGATTATATAGGAGTGGGGAAAAATTGATCTTCGAGAAGGCAGACTTGATATGGAAGAGCCCCGTTCCTCCCAAGTGCAAGATCTTTTGCTGGAAAGCCCTCTTAGGAGGCATTGCGACCAAGGATAACCTAGTGAAAAGGGGGATTGTCCCTCTCGTCGACGCCCGGTGCATTCTCTGCGGTACCGAGTTGGAAACGGTCAATCACCTACTGGTTGGGTGTCAATTCTCTAGACAGACCTGGTGCGAGGTGCTTCAATGGTGGGGGATGGAGTGGGTTACAATGCAATCCTTTAGGGGTCTTTTCGAATGGTGGCTGGGTTCCCCCTTTAAAGACCTTGAGCGGAAGTTATGGAATGCCCTTTTCTTCTCAACGATTTGGGCGATTTGGCTAGAGAGGAATAAGTTTCTATTAAAAAACACTCCGGTCGGTTGGAGGGGTATGATGGATCTTTTAAAGCTTCGGATGGCTCTGTGGATCAAAACGAATTGTGAGCTGAGACAAATCTCGATCGAGCAGCTCCTTTTCAAAACCAGGGAAGTCAGAGAGCTGATTCTGCCAAAACGCAAGCGGCCACGAGCATGGACCGTAGCAGCTGCTCTGTGAAGTGATTCGCCTCTCCTCTCTCCCTCCTCTCTCTGTTCTGGGTCTGTTTGTGAGCTGAGAGAAACCCCGATCGCGGCACCCAGCAGCTGGATCGCAGCAGGTGTGGGCTTGTTTGTCTGCTGATCTCGTAAAAACGCAAGCGGCCCCGAGCTTGGATCGCTGCAATTGTCCCGTCATGTGGTTTGCCTCTCCTTTCTCTCTCTCTCTAGGGGTGTAATATAGGCTTGGCCCAGCCGTGGACTGAGATGGATAAGTTCGGCCGTTCAATAGATTCCTGTCAAAATTTTGAATCAAACTAGGTTAGATTTTTTTGCTAAGGGTTTGGTTAAAGTCCTAGGATTAAAGTGCTTTGGGTTTGAATTACGAACTATATTTAGGATTAAAGTGCTTTGGGTTTGAATTACGAACTATATTTTGGGTTCGGATTTTTGGACGGATTTAACCGATTCAGTCTATTTTTTTAATTTTTTTTAAATTTATTATATAAATTTATATAAATTTATTATTATAATTTTATTATATTAATATATTATATAAACTTATAAGTTATAAGTTTTTTTTATTCAAATTTATTATATTATATAAGTTTATTATATTATATAAGTGCATTATTATAAATGTATTATATTATATAAACTTATAAGTTTTTTTTATATTCAAATTTATTATGTTATATAAGTTTATTATTATAAGTAATAAGTTTTTTTTTGTATTCAAATTTATTATATTATATAAGTTTATTATATTCTATAAGACTATATGTGTATTATTATAAGTGTACTATAAGTGTTCAATTAAATAAAGTAAACTTGAATAATTAAAATAATAAAATGCGATATAAATTTTATTAATCAAAAATCAAATGTGAACAATTTTACACATTGTAAGTGTATTGTAAATATTAAAAAAATAGAGAAATTGCATCACTATAGGTCAAGTACATTCTAACTAGGTTGGCACATACAAGTCTAACAATTATTTGTATTATTCTCTACGTAAAATGCATAACAAATTGAAGTGTAAAATTACAAATATAAAATAAGAAAATTTACGTATACAACAAATAATCTAAAAAATCAGTCTGAGCCTGATAATTCTTTAGGCGTTCCAGACGTGATATCTTCTATGTCTGATTCGATTCTTTCCTTCTCGTCCATTTCTTGACACCTCTTTGATGCGTAAAGTGTGTCTGGTGTAACCATCAATACTTGAACCATCTCCGGAATGAGTCTTGATCTGTAGTCGCTCAGCACCCGTCCACTTGCACTGAAAAGCTGACTCCGAAGCAACTGTAGAGACAGGAATGACAAGTATATCGCGAGCTATTGCGGTCAATACTGGTCATAACAATTTGTATTGTTTTCAATAATCTAAAATATCAAAATTAATTTTCTTTATATTTTCTACAGTATTAAAATAACGTGAAAATTCTGTAATAGAACTCCCATGAACCTCATAAAGTCGTCTATTTTTTATGATAGACTAATTATCGTTACGACTTCGAGATAAAGTACTTGACCTATGGGATTGTATTGATTGTGGTATTATTTGAGTTTTATATTCATCATATAAATATTTAATTGTTTCATTTATTGCTTCATGTTGGTTTATATTACCATAAATATTTTATAAAAAATATTGTAAACTAATATTTTTACTCATAGAATCTAGTATATAGGTTATTCCAAAAATATGTATTATTTTATTATAATATTTATGAAATTTATCTTTCATACTAAATATCATTTGATAATAATTTGGATTGAATAAAATTTGATCAAATATTGCGCTAATTTGTTTTAATTGCAGTTAAACTAATTGAGTAGTAGGAGTGTAAATAAAAGAAAATAATTTTGTTACTTGATCAAAAAATTTATAAATTTTTTTATATACATTTAAATTATCTCAATCACTAGACATTGGTAGTTCAAAATTAATATCTGTATTTATTTAATAATATAAATCAATTCATTTTCTTTGTTTTATTGCTAGTGCTAACATTTAATATGTCGAGTTCCATCTAGTGTCTATATCATGTTGTAATTTTTTATATTTCATATTTTCTTGTTGACATATTTTTCTATACAAATCAACTCTCCTAGCACTACTATTTATATATCTTATTGCTAATCTAACTCTTTCAAGAGACTCGTTGTACTATTTAAGTCATTCTTTCACAATTAAATTTAAAATATGTGCAGAACAACGAATATGAAATAAAAAAACTAAATAATGGAAGCTGTAAATAGCGTTTTAAATAATTAATACATTGATTATTATAAGAAGCATTATCTAAAGTAATAGAAAATATTTTATTTGTAATACTCCACGTACCTAGTTCTTGCCTAATAACTATACTTAAAGATTGACTAGTATAGGAAAATTCTATAATTTTAAATGAAAAAATTATTTTACATAAATTTCAATCATTATTTATAAAATGTGCTGTAATACATTGAAATTCTTGTTTATTTTTAACAATTTATAAATAAGAAGTTATACTAATTTTTCTTTTTAAATTTATAAATAAATCCATTAACTCGATTTTAATTTTATAAAATCTACTTAAAACTCTATTTCTTGTAGTATTTCTAATAAAACGTTAAAATTACGGAACAAATCCGATTTTTTTATTTCTTCAAATGTCGGTTGTTCACTCATTGAAAATGGTTATTTTTATTTTATTATATAATCAACAATAGTATTTTGTGCGCGGGTTTGTTTCCACAAAAAATTGTAATATTACCAGTTGCATCCCTACCTATTTGCATTTGTGAAATGATATTAAGATGTGAATTTTTACGGTGAATTTCAGTATGTCTACGTAAGCGGCTAGTGCCACTCGATGTGTAACCTGAAAGTAGTTTATTATAAATTTTACATTTTGCTTTAACAGTAACAGTGCTATCATTATTTTTTTCAAAAATCACACATTTGAAGTTTTTTTACTAGATGAACCTACAGATGCAGATACAGATGCAGATGAACCAGTGGGTGGAATATGAGCATGGGGAGTGGGATTATAACCAGTAAGTGAAAATGTAAAAAAATCTTCTTCTTCATTAACGGGAAAAATATTTGGATCCATCGAATTTTTTTAAAAAAATTATTAAATTTTAAATCAACAATTAAATTATTTTTTTTAGAGACTAGATTTTTAGTTGTAACAAATAAATTGGAGAATAAATTAGAGACTAGAATTTAAATTATAACAAATAAATAAATAAATTAAAGAATAAATTAGAGACTAGAATTTAAATTGTAACAAATAAATTAGAGAATAAATTAGAGATTAAAAATTAAATTGTAACAAATAAATAAATAAATTAGAGATTAAAAATTAAATTACAACAAATAAATAAATAAATTAGAGAATAAATTAGCGACTAAAATTTAAATTGTAACAAATAAATTAGAGATTAAAAATTAAATTACAACAAATAAATAAACAAATTAGAGAATAAATTAGAGACTAGAATTTAAATTACAACAAATAAATAAATAAATTAGAAAATAAATTAGAGACTAGAATTTAAATTGTAACAAATAAATTAGATACTACAATTTAAATTGCAACAAATAAATAAATTAGGGACTAGAATTTAAATTGTAAAAAAAATTAATTTTTTAGAGAATAAAGATTAGAGTTAAAAAGAATTGAAAATGAAATAGAATTTAATTTTTTTTTAAAATTAACTAGAATTTTTAAAAAATATATTCAAAATTTAATTAATTATTGCAATAAATAAATTAATTTTTTAGAGACTAGAATTTAAATTGCAAAAAAAATTAATTTTTTAGAGAATAAAGACTAGAATTTTAAAAAATTGAATAAAATTGTAAAAAATTAAATTAAATTGCAAAAAACAAATTAAATTGTAAAAAATAAAGCAAACTGAATTAAGGAACTCCGATCTTTAGTCTTGATCTCGATCGATTTGTGTTTTGATCTTGATCTCGATTTTTAATCTTTACTCCTTGATTCGCCAACAATTGTACCGAACCCGAATATCACCGAGTAATTAGAGAAAAAAATTAGAGAGAATAGAGTAGAGAGAAGAGAGTTGTTTGGATGAAAAAATTATGAAAAGGAGGCTTCCTATTTATAGGAAAAAAATTGTTTAAAAAAAAAACAACTAGTCGTTGGCCTGGTCTGGACCGGGCCCAACAGTCAAATAATCTCAGTCGTCTATTTAAAAAAAAACTAATCTCAGCCTGGACCGGACCGGGCCCACCCGCTGTAAGCCCGCCACAAGCCCGTTGGGCCTGCCCCCGCCGGCCCATCCCCCCTCCAACGGTTAGTTCCCGCCCAAAAAAGGCCCGAGGCCCACCCGCTGTAAGCCCGCCACAAGCCCGTGTCTAGGTTAGTCGTTGGGCCCGGCCCGGCCCGGCCCGGTGAGCTTTAACGGGCGGCCCAAGTCGGGTCCATAAATAGTGCAGGTCGGGCTGGGCCGAGCCCAGCGATAGGCTAGGCCTGGCTTCTACAGTGGCTGGATTCGGGCCCCCGTCGGGTCTCGGTCCATTTCTACATCCTTAATTAATGCTTAGGCTTGGTTTGAGATTCCCGTTTATTAGTTTATTTTATTTTTATTTTTAGTTTTTATTTTTAAAATTTTAAATTATTTTTTGAATTCTCTCGTTGAAACGAATTGAAAAAAATGATTAAGAAATTAAAAAATTAAAAATAAATCAAAATAAATCAAAAGAAGTTAATAAATTAAATTTTTTTACTTATTTTTTTCTTTAATGATTTTTTAAAAAAAATTTTGATAAAAAAGTTTACTTTTTTTTTTGGTTCCTCACAAATCCACAAAAGTAAAAAAATTAAAAAAAGTTAGAAAATTTTTAAAAAGAAAAAAGTATTCTCTTTTGTATATCATTTTTGGAAGAGAGAACATGGAATGTTAAAGAGATTTCTAATTACTTGGTGACAAAAGGGCTTATCTTTTTCATGGCCTTGTGGCTAAGATCAATGACGAAAGCAACCTTATTATAACATTTTTTTGTCAATAATTAAGATGGTTTAGCATAATAACATCATTTGGTATTTGACTATTCCCAAGCATATACCATAACATCATTTGGTATTTGACTATTCCCAAGCATATATCATAACATCATTTGGTATTTGACTATTCCCAAGCATATATTATGTCACAAACTCACTTTCAAAAGTCCTCAGCCCCTCTACTTTCTCCCCTCCCCTTTTAATACCATGTCTTTTGTGTCTCCTTTTGACCTCAAAATGGGGGAATTATGGGTGTTGGAAGGCTTATTCTTTTGGCCTACCATTTTATGCCAAATACTTTAGACAATGGTAGAAAAAAAAAAACCAAAATCAACCCCCTCTCTCTCTCTCTCTCTCTCTCTCTCTCTCTCACTCACACACACACACACACACACTGCATACATAATATAATATGGATGAGACCGATCCAGTTCAAGTGAGTAAGCCTCACATTGTTTTCACCTTTTTTATTAGAATTATTCATTTTATTATTTTTAGTACGTAAATCATTTATATAAAAAGTCATCTTAATCAGATATTGTTTATTGTATGAACAAATCGCGTTTATTTTTAAAAGATGAATGACAAATAAATTAGTACTGTTTATTTTTGAAAGTAAATGTGTTTTATGTAGATACTTATAAATATTCGATCAATTAAATTTTTTGTCGGGATGATTCATACACCAAAAGTTCTTAGAAAAACGATTTTGATCATCGAATTGAGATTGAGAGTTTGAGATGAATCACACAGACTTGGACTGGATGGATCCAATCAATATTTGGACTACAAAGAATCTAATTCGTTCCTTATTTTAGATCAATGTTACAATTTGGAAGAGTTTAACTTCTATCTCTCCAACACATTAGTTGTGAAAATGCCTTTCACACTCATAGTGGGCTCCACAAGTAGATGTAGTGATGTGTATTTATATTATTATTTTTTTAAACTTTTAAGGTGTTCAGGTCAATTTGTGTTTATTTCAAATAAATTTTAAGACTGTCTACTAGGAGCCCAATTAATAACATAAAATTTTCATGCTATTAATGTTTTCACTTTTTTTTTTATTAGGGTTCCCACATAAGTGGACCCCCCAACTCCCACATGATCACTTCATCCCAAATCCCATCTTTCTATCCTCTAAGAATCAAATTGTCAATTTCAAGGCAATTTGAAGCCTATGATGCTCAACACCAAAACCCCTAGCTAGTTGGGGATTTAAGACAAGTCTGCAGATGACATTTGCTTATATACGTTGGAGTCATATGAATAAAAGGCACTGTCATGATTCAGGAAATGGGTGGATGTTGCTTTTACCAAAGAATGACCTCTCACCACAATTTGAGGAGCCATGGCTTATATATGTGTTAATTAAGGGAGAGATTCCCCCATACCTTTCATCACTATCCCTTTTTTAGCCACCAGGTGGGGACAATATGCACAACCCTACCTCCTACTGGTGATAGATTCCTCTCATGCATCACTGTGGAACAGTATCTCAACCTGTTTTGAAAACAAATTAAGGAAAATTCTTACCTGTTTTTTTTTTTTTTCAAAACATATAGTTAAAGCTTGCGCTATTCTATTGTAAGAATAATTATTCAAATGCTCTTGGAGTAATACTCTATTCAAATTACTAAATAAAAAATATTCATATATTAAATAAAATAATAATAAAAAAGTGATAATCCCACTAAATACGCCATCCAATTATTGTAAATATTAGAACACCACCTAAATTTACTCTAAAAGTATTGAATATTTATTCATATTCTACAGTTAGACAGCTCACAATGTGATTGAAACCACAACTTCCACTATAAGAACTTGGGGCAATGTCATTAAATTATAAAAGCCTTTGGAAAAAATTATAATGCTCTTCATGTCATTATCTTCTTAAGTTTTCTTTTCTTTTGTAAATCTCTGCAAAAATCAAAATATCCAATCCAAACACAACCTAGGGCCCGGGATGGGATATATATTTGTCTGGTTTAATATATATATATATATATCATAATTTTTAACTTTTTTTAGTTCATCTTTACAAGAGGTATCACAAAAATTAAAAAAAATGATCAAAAAATAAATAAATAAAAATTCACTAAAAACAAGAATAAGTTACATGAATATAGCTTACTAGCTAGCTTATTTTAGCTTATTTTGTTTTTTGTGTAAATTTTTCATCTCTGGGTCATTTTTTTGTTCTTTTGACTCTTTTCTCCAAATATTCACTTTTTACTTTGTTTCAATGCATTGATGGTAGCACACCATGATTAATTAGAATATATATAAAAATAAGAAAATTATTCTTATAATGCTTTTTGTACAAATTCACTTCTTGTTTTATTTTTTAGCATAGAATTGACAAAATTATCATTTATTAATGCAATATCACTTTTATAATGAGCACCATTTTCCTAAGATGGAGGAATAGAAATGTTTTTGGAATCGAGGATCCCGTACCAAACCAATTCCAAATATTGTTACTTTTTCTGAATTTTTTTTATATTTTAATAAAAAAATTTACTTTTTTTACCCGTCTCGATAAAAAAAGTCAAAAAATATAATAGTTTAAAAAATAAATTAAAAAAAGTTTACACAAAACAAAAATAAACTAAGTAAAATAAACAAATAAACAATTATTCCAAACAAGACCTATATTAATCAAGTTCATCTATTAAACTAATCGGAACATTTTGAAATATTAAAAAGTTATTCTAATCTGCTAAACATCTGTTGTTTAGCAAATTAAACCAACGAGAGAACAAGAAGTGCTACCATGCTACCTTAAATTTCTAAAAAACTCAATCAGTACTAGGATTAAGGACAAGTGTTTTCTAAAAAATCACCATGAGCCTAATTTAACTTATTAAGGTACACAATTAGGGAAGATGTTCCCTTGGAATAGCCAGCTTTCTGTACTTTTTTGTTGACTTGCCCCATAAAGTGTAGCAGATCTGGAATACAAGAGGGAAGTCCCTACGCCCGCACCACTCACCACACTAGGAGCCCTAAGGATTCTTTAATTGATGCTTCTCCACTAACTGCAATTAAGGCCCTGTGTGGGCTATTTTGTGTGTTTATTTTTATATTTATTTTTGTTTTTTGAAATTGTTTTCTATCATTTGGTTAAAATATTTTAATTTTTAAAATTGTCTAGGAGAGAAACCGAAAAAAAAAATAAGCAACAAAAATTTTAATATATTACTTATTTTGACTTATTTTTATCTTTTTTGATTTTTTTTCATATCTTGGATTAAAACATTTACTTTTTTCACTCGTCTAGAAGAGAGACAGTCTAAAGAATTGAGCAAATAAGCCATTATTTCAAATAGAGCCCAAGTTTGGATTTCTTTTTTGACTTTTTTTGTAAAAATTAGATGTAAAAAAATGTAAAAAAGTCAATTAATTATAGTAGAACGCCAAATAAATGAGCTTTTTAAAAAAAATTTAAGCAAAAAACTTTCAAAAAAAATAAATTAAACCAAACATAAGCTAAATAGTCACTCTTTCCTTCTCTCTCTCACAAGTTGAAGCATTTGTGGTCTCAAAAGGAGGGTAAAAAAATAGAGCCATTGTCTTGGGTCCCCTATTCATATTGTCTGTTGGAAAGGAATAACTTTCACACCTAAAAGATGGAGCCCTGTTTTTTCCTTTTTTTCTTTTTTTACTTTTTTTTTTTTTTTTTTGTGAAATGGGTCCCACTATTAGTAATATCATGTCTTGTCCATTATTGTTTGGTTGGGTGGGTGGCTTTTTTGAAGTTGGATGATATCTAGTGGGTTGTTGATGATCTTCAAGTTTGAGTAAGGTGGTGCCTTTGGCTAATGGCTAGGATTCTTAGAATTGAATCTTTCAATTTGTAAAGGAGAGAGAGAGAGAGAGAGAGAGAGAGAGAGAGTTCAATCATTACAAAGTTGGTAAAATTGAGTAAGTGCTTCAAAGCTTAATTAAAGACTAAGGCTGATTGACAAGTAGATAAAAAAATTATTATTATTATTTTATATTTTTTTATTAAAAAGTTAAATTAAAATTAAAGTAATTTATTTAGTAAATTAATCTTTAATTTTTTTTATAATTTGATTGATTCAGTATAAAGTTAATTTTTTTTTCCTTTTGTTCAGAATTTGATAATATTATATTTTATAGAATTAATTATAACAACCATGTATAATTAATATTAGTTGTAAATAAGTTATTAAGTATTAGTATTATTATTTTTAAGATTAAGTGAGTGTATAAATAGAATATTTTAAAAATTAGCATTTAATTTGATTATTTCTTTTAATATTTTTAACCAAATGAGTTATGTTAATGTTTTGTATTTTTAGTACAAAAAAACTAAGATATTTTAATTATCATTCAAACCCCAAGTATATAACAATAATGTATAATTAATATTAGTAGTAAATAAGTTATTAAATATGAGTATTATTATTTTTAAAATTAAGTGAGTGTGTAAATAAAATATTTTAAAAATTAGTATTTAATTTGATTATTTCTTTTAATATTTTTAACCAAATGAGTTATGTTAATGTTTTGTATTTTTAGTAAAAAAATACTAAGATATTACAGTCATCATTCAAACCCCAAGTAATTAGTACGATGGATTAAACCTTTAGTTATTGAGCATATCAATATTGAATATTTGGCACAGAAACCAACTACAGAATGTGACTAAAATTTTACAAGAAGATTTGTTAAGTTTGGCAATTCTGGTTTTTGGGCCTTTAATTAAAAATGTAAAAAAAAAAATTATCATAGATTGTTTGGCAAAAGGTAAAAAAATAAAAACAAATCAAAAATCAAATCAAACTATAAATTTTTAGAATATTTTATTCAAATTTTAACTATTTTAAAAATACAATAATACTCTTTATTCATAACATATTTACCATCACTACCAACTTTATATAATTGTTAATATTAAATATGTAGAAAGACAAAATTATTTAATTTGAACAAAATGTAACAAAGCTAACTTTTTACTCAAACAACTGTTAAAAGTTAAGTTACCAAACAACAATTTTGAATTAAATTTAAATTTTTAATAAAAAATAATAATTTTTAAGTTAGTTGCTAATTGAGACCTAAAAGATTAATGTCCACCTATATTATTATTTTTGCAACTAACTCAGTGGTTTGATTTTTGAATCTCACCACTTCTTCTATCAAATGTGTGTATGGCTCTACCTAAAACTTTGGAAACACTTAAATTTGTTTGTCGCAGTTGAACTTATTATAAAAATTAATTATTAATTAAAAGGCCAATGTTAAAAATATTAAAATAAATCTTCTAACAAATATTATTATTTTTAATTTCTTAAAGTTATTTTTGTTTTATAAATGAAAACAAAATCTACAACAAAAACTGAAAAATATTTTTGAAAAAGATTGAAAGCTAAGCCTAAAAAGATTGACAAACACCAAGAGATGGAAACCTTAAGATTTTGTTCTGTTTTGCCCTTGTCTTTGGGCTTTAATTACTTGTTTTTTTTTTTGTATAAACAAAAAGTCCTTTGTTTTTTATATGCTAACTGAAAAGGCCGTTATGCTGCTCACATTTACACTTCCAAGATGTCCACACTACTATTTTACTTTGTTAAATGTATCCTAATAAAAAGTCATCCTATATAAGATTCTAACGGGATAAAACCATTACATAATGACATTAAATAATATTTTGACTGACTTTTTTAAGCATTAGGCAACACATAGAAATCTGACCAAAAACTTCAAATTTATAGATGTTGTTTGGGCACTAATTAAACCATTATATAACTGCTATTACATGATATTTTGACTGGTTTTAAAAGAAACGGACAACACACCAAATACTTTAAAATTACAAATGCTAGGTGTTTGTTCATCCAAAGAGTGGGAAAGAAAATGAGTGTTTAAGCTTTGTTTGGAAGTGAAGAGTTTGAACTTTGAAGGGAATAAATTAATTATAATGTTGTTTGAATTTTTTCAAGGTTTTTTTTTTTTATGGAAGTCCAATATTTTACAAGATTTGCAAAAAAAATTAGTCTGGCAAGTTTTTTTTTAAAATACTAGTCCTATTATATTTTGTTTTACCTCATGTACCTCTAATTATGATAACATTAAAACGCATTAAGCTACATATTCTATAACTACACAATAGTATTCTATTTTTTTTTTTTAAATTACAAGGTGTAAAAAATTGAGAAAATTCATATTCTAAAAATTAGAACTTGTAAATTTTTTCAATTAATTGAAACATAAAATTTTAATTTATCAATTTGAACGGTGAGAAATATTTCAATTTTGAAACTAAGAAATTGGTTTTAGAATTCAAATTTTTTAATTGATAAATTTCTCGATTTTAATAATAAAAAGTCAGTTTTAAAACTGAGTGAAATAAAGAATAATCAAAATTTTTTTACTGTTTTTTGTTTAAATTGAGAACTTTTTATGTTTGGATAGAAATAATAAATTATCAATTTTGTAGGTATTTTTTTTTATTTTTACACAACTTTATATTCAATATAGTTCTTATTTAATAGGTCTTCATAGAGAGGGTTAAACCTTATTTAATACGTCTTCATATCAACTTTGTAGGTATTACTATTTAAATTTTAATAAATAGTAATTTTATTAAAAATGAATCTGAAAAGATATATAGTAAATAAACTCTATCCATAAATAAAATTAAAATTTATCATAATCAAATTTCTATGGGACTTTATCTTTAAAAATTTTACCAATGAAACTAATATTTGTACAAATATTTTAAATAACACTAATAATTAACTAACCATGTTTTTAAGAAGAAAAAAGAAAGTAGATGGAAGAGAATTGGAGGGAAATGAATTACTTTTAAGAGGCTTTTTAATCCTCTAAAAGTGGAGAAAAGTAGGTAAAAAATGAAGAGATATATATAATTATTTTTATAATATTAATTATAACATTTTTATGTATATATTAAACACCTCAATTATTGTTATTAATTATTATCAAACAAAAAAAATAAAATAATACTCTTATTTCTCTACTGAATAATTAAACAAGAGGAGGGATATTAGCACCCACCATTTTTTTTCTCTTTTTTTCCATTTTTCTCATAACTAACACTTGCCTTCACTGTCTTTTTTTTTCAATCCAAAACGAAGGCTATTTATACCCAGTGAGCATTTGGTTAAATTTTTTTTTTATTTTTAGTGAGTTTTTTTAAACATTAACTAAAATAAGTATACTTTTTAAATTCATCTCAACATGAGAAATAAAAAAAATAAAAAAAATTAATTAGAAAATAAAAAAAGCATTCAGATAAGAAGAATAAAAAAACCAACTTAACAAGCATTTTTTAGAATTTTTTTATCTTTAGTCCGAAGAAGTATACATTTAAATTTTTCTCGTCACGATAAAAAAAATATATATAAAACCAAACGTAGCTTCACTATAGGGCTCTCGCATACCATAAGGTTCAAATAAGGCCTATTTGGGTTGTGCAAGAAACTTAGTTTTTAAAAGATTTAGGGTTTTAAAAAATAAGAGAAAAAATAATTTAGAGTGTTGGGAATAATTTTTTTTTTTGCTTTTTGTTAAAATGTATAGTATGTCATTACATTTTGCTGTCAAGTTATAGTATTTGTAACGTTCACACGATTTTTTTATTATTGGGATTAGAGTTGATTTTTTAATTAAAGATATAATTATTTTTAATTAAGAGTATTATAGTTATTATATTTAAAAAAAAAGTAAGTGTGTTTAGAATATATATAGATTATTTTCTTAAAAAAATAAAAAAAATAATTGAATTTTTAGAAAAACAAAATGGTATAATTTAAAGGTTAACTTTTTTTTATTTATTATAAAAACAAGCATTTTAATAGTCCAAACGGGCAAACAGGACTCAAGTATTTAATTCATTCACGTGACTCATACTTGCACCAGGATGGAACAGATAACAATTGTTTCATGAATGACGTAATTTAAAATAAAATAAAGGGAGGATTTTCTTCAATCCCAGTGGGATTGGTTCAGATCAGTTTGGACAAAAAAAATTTAGTTTGAATTGACACCACTTTAATGGTTTAAATTATTTATTTTATTATTTTTAACGTATATATTATTTTTGTAAAAATTTAATTTGATCGAATATCGTTAAGTGTTTTAAAAAATTATATTTTTATTAATAAAAATAAATAGTAAATAACACAAATTACATTTATTGACATAAATGTAATTTAATTGTTAGGACACTTAACAATATTCGATTAATTTAATTTTTGTCAGAAAAAATATAAACACTAAAAATAATAAAATGAATAGCTCAAATCATTGAAAAGAGTCTATTTTAAACTCAAAAAAAATCCAATTAGATCTGTTTAGTTCCTAATAAAATGGGAGAGAAGCTGGGTCTTAAAATAAAATATGTGACATTGGAAGTGGATTGGGACCACCAATTAACGTTGGATCTGCAAATACTTGTTATAGTATGATTATCCTTGGCCAGTTGAATTCAAAGGAGGATATATTGATGTTGAGAGTTAACAAAAGAGGTAAAATTATTTTGGTACTCTTTTTTTAGTTAAATATTTTTTTTCTTTTTATAATTTTTTTAAAAAAAATTATAAAAATACTTTCGATCGTTCTTTGTCCTTCTATTTCTTTTGTCAAACTATCCGAAATGTATTTTTATAATTTTTACCTAATAAAAATATAAAACAAAAAGTGTAATTGACTAAAAGAGGAGTGCCAAAAACATTTCTCTAAAAAATTATTGAGCTTAACCTAATTCTATACCCCATTAAATAAAATGCAGTTTGTTTGCTTGTCAACCTTTCCATTTCCTTGATTTATGAATTGAAAGAGCCATAAATCAATTTGTATTCTACCAGTCGTCGTGGTTCGGATAGTTCGATTTGATTTTCATATTCCATAAACTATATAGTAAA
>JAOTRH010466426.1:0-61771 GCA_034768845.1 Heliamphora exappendiculata | reverse complement strand
TTTTCTCTGGTTAACGTTTTTAAGATCAGTAGCCAATTTTATTTTTCTTAGTTTTTCTCAAAAACTAAGTGGCGACTGTATTTTCAACAAAAGGGGTTTTTAAAATTTGATTTTCAAGGTGTTTAAAATATTTTTCAAAATATTTTTGAATTTTTTTATTTTTAACCCTCGAATCCCAAAGACACACCAGTATTTCCCAGTAAGCAAAACAACAAAGGTAATTTCTATTTACTAGTTGTAGAAACATGTTTAGTGTATTATCTACCGGTACCTGGTGTGTAGATATGGGTGCCACTAATCATATATGCGATTCTTTACAGAGGTTCCAGAAAACTTGACAACTTAGTGATGGGGAGATTTACCTATATGGATAATAATACAAAGGCAACATCAGTTCTAGTAAAAAAATGTTACTCTTAATTTTGGTAGAGATTGAATTTTAATATTTAGAGATTGTCTTTATATACTTGTCAATAAAAGATATATAGAATTTAAAAGAGTATAAGTACATGCAAGGTACAAGATATACATGAATTTTATTATTATTATTATCATTATTATTATTATTATTATTATTATTATTTTAAAGTAAAGATTTTGCATAAATTCACATGGGTCAGAAATTTAGGCTAAAAGAATTAAATGATGGGCTCAACTTAAAGTTAGGTTGGGCTTGATCCATTGGTTTTTTAAAACTTTCATGGGCTTAATTAAAAGAATTGGACCTTTATTTGAGTTATGTCATTAATCCTACTTGGGCCTTACTTTTAGTTTTGAGCTTTATGTGCATTTGGGCCTTATTAGAGAAATGAGCCTTGGTTTATAATTGGGCTTTGTTTGAGATTAACCTTATTTGTTTTTTAGCCTTAGTATCTTGGGCTTTTCCCAGGTTTGGTCTATTCCATTTAAGTCTTATAATTGTTGTGTTCCAAGTGATCAGTTCATGATTTAGGGTTTTTGACATTGGCCCAAGCGTTGAGATCTATTATATGGATTTCTAACCTATGATTAGAAAAATGGGTGCTCACAAGTTTGTTTGTCATTCATGCATTAGTTAACTATATTAGCTAAAATATATCAACTAACAGTGTTGGGTACAGGCTAACATCTCTTGACTAGGTACCTTTGCCTCTGAGCTTGTGCTGTGGTGATGAAAGCACTAAGCTTAATCTACAGAGTCATCGCATATGTTCTTGGACCTTAAACCAATTGATGACTCTATTCTTTTTTATCTTCATTTTATAACTACACATGTACTCTTGAACTGACGAAGGCTGATTAGTTATAAAAGACTAGTCTATCCGCAATAAAAAGCTCTTGTCGATCTGTGTAGGCATTATGAATTGGGTACTTATAGTAGTCTTCATCCAATTCTTGCAAAAATACTAGCTTACTGAAGGTCAGGGCTGGTTGCCTAGAATCAACTTTGTTGTTATCGGAATTGATCTACTTGTGCCAATCTAGTAGATATCCATATCTAAAAGTGCTATCCCCAAAAAAGAGCAATCAACCCTTGTGACTTTGTTGGCTTTAGTTTGGATCCCCACTAGTGGATGTGATGTAGAAAAAACGTACGTATAAGAGGATGAAAATAGACAAATCTTAAATTCGTTCATTCAAGAATGAATACTGAAAACAAAAAACAATGATAACAACTTGAGTTTGTTGATTCAAGAACAAATACTGAAAATAAAAACATTCTTCAACCTATTGATTCACAAGAATAGCAGAGTTCAAGGCAAATAAAAAATCACAATAATTCATTATATATCGAAAAGTAAATTGCCTTAAAGCTTCTAGCAATTATTTATATCCACAAAGGCTTATGCCAACTAGGAAACATGAAAGGAAAAGACAACACTTGCCTGGAAAGCAAGGAGAATTCAAAAAATTACCAAAAAAATTTGAATTAACCTCAAATCTAGAAACTAGAATTAAAAATAAAATTGTAGCAAAAACCTAACCTTAAACGAATTTGTTAAGAATAGGTAACTAACAAATCAATTATTTCCTAAAATGAGAAATTTGAAGATTTGACGACATAAATGATAAATCATTTTTAGTTGGGCATGGGTCTTCTGAACCCAATTCACTAATGCTAGATCGCGTCTCTATTATCACTGTTTGGATAGGCATAGGCCTTTATAAATGAAAGGACGAGTAATTCTGCATTAGGATTGTACGAAATGTCTTGTCATGCCTTGAAACTTGAGTCACGTAAACTACCTAAGAAAAATGCGTTTTATGATTCCAAGTTCCATTAAAACATCCAAGCCCGCACGGGTCAAAAAACGTAGACGAAAGCGAGTTTAAAACCTTTGAAAAATGCACTTCCGATGGTTTATTTTATGTAAAAGAATAGCCCAAAAGAATAAAGTCATGATCCCTAAGAGCTAAACTTCAAAACAAACAAATAATGTTTTTAGAAAATTGCCCAGGCTGCTCGAGCGGTCCTTACTTAAACACTAATTTTCCCTCAGTCCACTAAATAACCGAGAGTGTTGTTTGACCACTTGATAGACCGCTCGAGCGGTTCATCGAGCAGTTTGACTCTGGACACATTTTCAAAACCCAACTTTTTACACTCAACACTAAATCATTTTCCCACATTTTTTGAAAGTTCTCAAGGCACAACCAAGCCATCTAAATCTAAAATATGCTACAACAAGGTTCAAAATCCTTTCTCAAGGCACAAGAGTTGATATAAAGCATAAAACCAATCGAAAACGATAACCATTTGATACAATTTTGAAAAACATACAACCAACCCATGGTTTATCTCATTAGCATACAACATTCATGCATTGCTAACAAGGCCTTAAGTGTGAGACCCTGACCCGTTTTATTTTTGGAAATGGTCTAAGTGTTCACGGGAGTACGGATTAAAGTTTGGTCTGCTTCCTTGGTTCAGTTTTTCTCCCAGCGATGATCGCTCGAGCGGTGTGGTGCCAGAGAGTGGTTCTGTGTGGTGATCGCTCGAGCGGTGCTTGGGCACTCGAGCGGTGGGGTGGCAGAGTGGTATATCGGCAGGGATCCGCTCGAGTGGTGGAGGCCTGGCCCAAGATTCTAGAAAAATGTGATTTTGACGCATGTTCGGGTCTAGAGATTTGGCTGGATTGGTCCCGGGGGCTGCGGTAAGTTATGGTGTGAATTTCCAAAATTCAAAAAAAAAAGATACTTTGGAGGCCTATAAATATCTGGAGTTAGATATTTTCAAAAGATATTTTTAAAACTTAACTCCTAAGTTTCTTCTTTTTCCTCTCCGCCTTCTCTCTAACTTCTTCGGGGCCCGGGATTAGATTTTCGACGATCAGACTGCGGATTCTTGGTATCGCATCGAGGGCAACACAACCATCCGGTCAGATTTTGATTCTAACGAAGTTTATTTTTGCACGTGGATTAAGACGTCGAGCTTTTAGCTCAACGAGGTAGGATATCAGATTCTACTACTGTATAAGGGTACTATGTACAATTATAAGTATTTTGACCTATTAAAAATGCAAGGACAACCGATGTATGTTTCGTTAAATCGGGTTTTGGTTTAAAAAGGTGTTTGAGTTGATTTTGGTTGGATGAAAAATGATTTTGAAATGTTCCTTTCGAGGATCTGTGGTAGTTTCGGGTTTGAGTGTATCCGAGGGTGTTTAAAAGGTGTTTGGATGCTTTAATTTGTGGTTGAGATGATGGTTAGTGGGTGTTTGAGGGTTTGGAGGTTTAGAACACCAACAACACCAAGAACATGAATTTTCTAGGTTCTTCTCGGGTAGTAGCTCGCTCGAGCGCTCGATGTCTGCTTGAGCGGACTGGCTGTGCAAGGCCATTTGTTTTGCGATTATCTCCCTCATCCGAATTCAGAATTGTGTTGTTCTTGTACTCAAATCGAAGCCTCGAAAGTCTTCTTTCCAATGGAACCTATCTCACCTTAAAATTATTTTCATAGAAAAAGTTATAACCAAAAGAGTGAAGCTATGTCAAGATTTTCAAACCGTTTTTGATCTGTTTTGGGCCAAATGTTTGGGAATGGTTGTTTTTCATCCTTGTGAGCCCTTTTGATCAAGTCTCTTGTTCTTGGAGAGTTTGTTTCTGGGTGTTTCACGTGACCCGGGTGTCGGGACGTGATAGTGGCGATTGGCCAGTGACGCTACATTCAGTTGTACGCTTTTTCTCCGGTTAAAATGCTTATATATCATGTTTTATGTTTAAACCTTGTTTCAGATAAAAAGCATGCTTTATGCTTTCCTGGTTTATTACATGATATAACTTGTGGATGTTGGGTTTTCAAAGTGTTTTCTTGAAAATAGTGGTTTTAGATGAAAAATCTCAACAATTTATGTTTTGGAGGTTTGGAGCTAACTCTTGGGGTTGAGTCTCACTGTTTGAACGTTTTGTTTAAAATGGAAAAAAAATATTTTAAAAATGTTTTGTGATCTCCATGTTGATGGATGGATCTATATACATGTATAATGTATATCTGTGAAAGGTTTTGAGAAATGGTTCGATTTTCGAGAATGAATATCTAGATGTACCGGGATGACGTGGATGTGGCACGAGTTGCCCTCGATAAAAGTTCAAAAACGTGCGCAGAGTAGGTACTCAGGTCTTTTGGGTCACCGTAAATTGAGACGGATGGGTGCTCAGCTCCCTCGGGGTCAAAGCCCATAAATTGAGTGGTTACGTTCATGCTACTCCGTATAGAACCCGTGTGTATCTAGGCGATTCCACGATATCTGAGGGTTAGATACTGGACAGGGGTCTATAGTTACTACCTCTGTCGTGTGATAGAGTCGGTACATAGGATTGAATCATCTTTTCCGCGATGGTACATTTTGCGAAGGAACAATGTTTTGATTACTGTTTTTCCTTAACTGCACTAGTTTATTTGTAATACCTGGTTCGAAGGATGAAAACATGGGTTTTATGAAATAAAACTATTTTGGGAGAGTTGTGTAGTCTGATGGAAAAACTTGGGGTTTGTGAAAAACCATTTTGGGTTTGGTGGTTGAGTTTAGCTCCCACCCTATACGATTGCATATTGCCTACTTTACAGCTTTATTGTCTTTTTCTATTGGGCTTCGGCTCATGGTGTGGAATTTTGCTATAAAACCATTTTTAAGTGAACACGTGGAGTTAACCTAGAGGCTTTTGGTGATGGAGAGCTTGCTGTAGTTTTTCTATTTTGGACATGTACTTTTACATGTGATGTCTGTTTCAGAAGGCGAGTTTTGTACGCCTTTCGGTGACATATTTATTCATTTATAAGTTTGCATGATTTCTGTTTATGAGAGATCCTTTTGTTGGGTATTCCATTGGTTTCAACAGGTGAATTTAAATGTATGAAAATCTATATTTTTCATGAAATTGGTGTTTGGTGGATTTTCACGTGACCCCGGGTTTTGGGGCATGACAACTTGGTATCAGAGCTCTGGGTTCGAATACATATGAGCCATGGGAAAGAGGGTGCATCACTTTGTGAGGATATGTGTATGCTTATCGCATGTTGACGTTGTGCATATGTGGGCATGGAGGTTGGACCTTAGGATTGATTCGTCTTGTGTTTGGATTAACAAACTTTGGAACCAAGTTAGAAACGCGTTTCGCGAATGTGATTTCTAGCAAGGATTCTAAGTGGGATATCCAAAATGGCATTTCATTCTTGTCGGTTCTCCTCGGTATCGGTGTTGTGTCTGCATAATTTTTATGGCTATGTGTCAGCATGATTATGTGGTATGGGGTAGAGATAACATGATAGATCAACCTTAGGTTGTCGTGTTTCATATTTTTCTTTTATATAACCTGTACACCCTTAGAGACGGCAAAATCGTGGTTTGGGTTTGGTTATGTGTGACTCGATTGTTTTTAGTTGCAGAGGTATGGTATGGGTTGAGCGTCGATCGCCTGGTATGTGGTGGAACTCCTCTGTGAGTCGAGTTTGACCGTGTGATGGATTAGGTACGTCTTGAGCCATGCTATGTCATGAGCCGTGTACTGATGATGAAGTACGGACGGGAACATAGTGGATGGGAGCGTAGTAATCCTTGGCCGGGTGTATGTAGAGGTAGCAGAACGTGAGTGGTTCTAGAGATATCCCCTGGTAGTCAGGATGTTGATGGTGGTCAGCAGGATGTTGACGGTAGCTAGAGTAGCATCTGAGGATGTTGTTGGTAGTCAGAATAGTTCTGATGGCCTTGGACGTTGTATACCTTTCGAGGTTTGAGAAATGAGTTCCGAGTACCTGAGCTCAAGGGTATGTGAATGAGTATGAGTTGTAGATATGCTGGGAAGAGCATGGGTTGCGATCGTGTTGGAACATGTAAGGGTTCCTACGACAAGTATCAATTTTGTGAAATTCCTACAAGAATGCAGATCAGTGGTTTAATTGTCATATGCGTGTGGTTAGCTTTGCTGAGACAGCATATCCTGGGTATGACATGTCTAGTGGTTGTTTATGTTCTACCTTCTAGTTAGAGATGGGTATATTGTTTGCCCATGGGAACGAAGTGTGGAGTGCCGAGGTTCAGTAGTGGACCATGTGGTTACGCCAGCCTAGGATGATAGGCGAGGAATCGTAGGTTACGATGCCTGTGTTTGATGTGTCCTTTGAGAGCAAAAGTGCGGAAGATACCTGTATAGTTGTGGGAGTTATTAGTAACTCCGAATGAGAGGTCTCTAGAACAGGTTTCTTTTGCTTAGAGTTGTACGCTATCTGTGAGAGTTGCTTGTACAGCAAGCTTGAGACCGTGACGTGATCGTGGTGCACCTAGCAGGAGTTAGGTGGTGTAGTGCAACCTTCTGCAGTGAGGTTTTAGGCACAATGGTATGAGTTGTACCAGGTATGCAGATGGATGATATCCGCGCGTGTGTTAATGACGCCGAAGAGTTGAGAGTTTGGTGTAGCTGATGGTCTAAGTGTTGTGATCGGCATTGACAGCAGCTGTGTGCCTGTAGTCGATGTGGCCTCGATATAGGATTTTCAGAGTTCTTTAGAAGCTAAGTGTTGAGGAGTACTGGGAGTACGCGGACAGTATGCTGAGGTTTGGCCGTGGTTTCTTGTTGGCCTTTTTCTTTCCTTCGAATGAAAGGAGAGAGAGAGTTCTTGTAGATGATTATCTTATAGACGATTGTCTGGTGCGTGTTGTTTGCGAGTTGTTTCATCTCGGGTGGATAGAGATGCTGGGTTTTGGTTGTGTCCTGAGACTGCGGAATCACAGTGGATTTATATCCATGTTGTGACCCTTGGAGTTGTGACTCAGGGACGTGTATCGACAGGATTGGGTGATTGTTGGACAAATCCTTCGTGGTTTCAATGGATGGTTGAACTAGTTGAGTTGTGTTTCCTGTGAGCTTACGTTGGTAGACGAGAATGCTTGGGGAGTTTATGTAGAGATGCAGAGTTCCTTTACAGTGATCAGTTGAGGATCATTGATCGTTGCGTGTGTGTATGGTTGTGCTTCTAACTCGTGGTAGAGCAAGAATTATGTTGGAACAGCGCGGCTATGACATGCGTATGGTGGATTTCAGGTAGACTTTCGTGAGTCTAACCTTTTGCGCTGTTTGAGGACTTGGAACTGCGTAGAGTTCTTGGAGTTGAGAAGTGGCTATCGACTATGTGGTAAGTGTTGTGCTTTAGCATAATGGATGTTTGTATAGATGGTGGTTTCGAGAGTATGATGTTGGAGAAACCTTGGTTGGCGTGGCCTGTTCGGACCGACGCGATTGTTTGGTTGGGAACGAAAGAACCGTGATGAGTTCTGCATATGAGGGATTTGTTAAGTGTGAGAGGCAAGTTTGGGTTGGTTACCCGATGGACGAGTTTGGGGACTCAAGGGGTTGATGTTGGACGTTGATCATCATGTTTGCCTTGTCGAATGACCGTCATCGTGTTTGTTTTGTCGAACGACGGCAATACTGTTTGATTTGCGGTTGATCTATAGTCTTGGTATCAGTGAGTGGATAGCGAGACGTTGAGTTGCGCAGTAATGTGCAGTGACGTGCTGTTGCACGAGAGTTATGATTTGGTTGATGTAAGTTGTTGGATACCTATGAGATGTTCTGTTTACGTGACGTGTTTGGTCAAGTGACTCGCTGGTGTCAGGTGACCTAGTGACTGTGATGCCAGGTTGGTTTTCGATTGTGTGGAACCTCGTCTAGGATAATGGTGTGTCAGCTATGTGATGGCATTGTTAGCATCATCAGAGTAGCGATGGGGTATCAAAGTCGGTGATCGTAAGAACTTGGAAAAAGTTTGTGTGTGGAATATGTGACTTCTTGTTACCAATGTCGAAGTCTGACGTCATGTGTTTGGACTTGTGGAGATAGTCCTTGGTGTGTATGGTGAGGTGTGATTGAGCCAGTATGTGGCAATGAGGACGAGGGTGATCAAGTACCATGGCTCATATGTCTGAAATCAAGCATAGACTATGTTTGAGATCAAGTACCATGGTATTGGTCTCGTATGAGGCGTTTGTTGCCGTAGTGGTTTGAGTTCAGCGAGAGTTCTGTGTTGGGGTTTGGCAGCACGAGTCGGATCTTGATCTAATGTTTATGGATGTTTCCTGGATGACAGTGGGGTCAGTGGAACTTGCCTGTGTGCGCAGTCTGTATGGAGATTAGATCTTCCAGTCATGTTTTCCTTGTGTGGCGACAGGTTTGGGATTTCAGTTGCTGGGGCATTTTTGCTGTTGTGCAGTATTGTTGGGTTTGCATCAGAGATTATTGATGGTTGTGGGACAATGTTTGGCTTGAGTTGCTGTGTTGTTGTAGTGTTGAATTTCATGGACGAAATTCCTTTAAGAGGGGGAGAGTTGTGAGACCTTGACCCGTTTCATTTTTGGAAATGGTCTAAGTGTTCACGGGAGTACGAATTAAAGTTTGGTCTGCTTCCTTCGTTTAATTTTTCTCCCAGCGATGACCGCTTGAGCGGTGGGTGTGCGCTCGAGCGGTGTGGTGCCAGAGAGTGGTTATGTGTGGTGACCGCTCGAGCGGTGGGGTGGCAGAGTGAGTATGCCGACAGGGGTCCACTCGAGCAGTGGTTGAGCGCTCGAGCGGTAGAGGCCTGGCGCGAGATTCTAGAAAAATGTGGTTTTGACGCATGTTCGGGTTTAGAGATTTTGCGGGGTTGGTCCCGGGGGCTGCGGGAACTTATGGTACGAATTTTAAAAATTCAAAAAAAAGATATTTTGGAGGCATATAAATATCTGGAGTTAGATATTTTCAAAAGATATTTTCAAAACTTAACTCCTAAGTTTTCTCATTTTCCTCTCTGCCTTCTCTCTAACATCTCGGGGGCCCGAGATTCGATTTTCGACGATCAGACTGCGGATTCTTGGTATTGGTATCGAGGGCTACACAACCATCTAGTCAGATTTTGATTTCGACTAAGTTCGTTTTTGCACGTGGATCAAGACGTCGAGCTTTTAGCTCAACGAGATAGGATCTCAGATTCTACTGTTGTATAAGGGTACTATATGCAATTATAAGTATTTTGACCAGTTAAAAATGCATGAATAATCGATGTATGTTTTGTTAAACTGGGTTTTGATTTAAAAAGGTATTTGAGTTGATTTTGGTTGGATGAAAAAGGATTTTGAAATGTTCCTTTTGAGGATTTGTCGTAGTTTCGAGTTTGGGTGTTTCCGAGGGTGTTTAAAAGGTGTTTGGAGGTTTTAATGTGTGATTAAGATGATGGTTAGTGGGTGTTTGAGAGTTTTGAGGCTTAGAACACCAAGAGCACCAAGAACATGAATTTTCTGGGTTCTTCTCTGGTAGTAGCTCGGTCGAGCGCCCGATGTCCGCTCGAGCGGACTGGCTGTACAGGGCCATTTGTTCTGGTGTTATCTCGCTCATTTGGACTCATAATTGGGTCGTTCTTGTACTCAAATCGAAGTCCCGGAAGTCTTCTTTCCAATGGAACCTCTCTCACCTTAAAATTCTTTTTGTAGAAAAAGTTATGACCAAAAGAGTGAAGGTATGTCAAGATTTCAAAATCGTTTTTCATCCGTTTTGGGCCAAATATTTGGGAAAGGTTGTTTTTCATCCTTGTGAGCCCTTTTGATCAAGTCTCTTGTTCTTGGGGAGTTTTTTTGTGGGTGTTTCACATGACCCAGGTGCCGGGACGTGATAGTGGCGGTTGGCCAATGACGCTACATTCAGTTGTATGCTTTTTTTCCGGTTAAAATGTTTATATATCATGTTTTATGTTTAAACTTTGTTTCGGATAAAAAGCATGCTTTACGCTTTCCTAGTTTATTACATGATATAACTTTTGGATGTTGGGTTTTTAAAGGATTTTCTTGAAAACGGTGGTTTTAGATGAAAAATCTCAACAATTTATGTTTTGGAGGTTTGGAGCTAACCCTTGGGGTTGAGTCTCAATGTTTGAACGTTTTGTTGAAAACAGAAAAAAACATTTTGAAAATATATTGTGATCTCCATGTTGATGAATGGATCTATATACATGTATAATGTATATCTGTGAAAGGTTTTGAGAAATGGTTCGATTTTTGAGAATGATTATCTAGATGTACCGGGATGACGTAGATGTGGCACAAGTTACCCTCGGTGAATGTCCAGAAACGTGCGCATAGTAGGTACTTAGGTCCTTCGGGTTAGTCCCCACAAATTGAGACGGATGGGTGCTCAGCTCCCTCGGGGTCAAAGCTCGTAAATTGAGTGGTTACGTTCATGGTACTCCGTATAGAACCTGTGTATCTAGGCGATCCCACGATATCTGGGGGTTAGATACTGGACAAAGGTATATAGTTGCTACCTATGTCATGTGATAGAGTCGGTACATAGGATTGAATCATCTTTTTCGCAATGGTATATTTCGCGAGGGAACAATGTTTTGATTACTATTTTTTCTTAACTGCACTAGTTTATTTGCAATACCTGGTTTGAAGGATGAAAACATGGGTTTTATGAAATAAAACCATTTTGGGAGACTTGTGTAGTCTGATGGGAAAACTTGGGGTTTGTGGAAAACCGTTTTGGGTTCGGTGGTTGAGTTTAGCTCCCACCCTATATGATTGCATATTGCCTGCTTTACAGCTTTATTGTCTTTTCCTATTAGGCTTCGGCTCACGGTGTGAAATTTTGCTGTAAAATCATTTTCAGGTGAACACGTGGAGTTAACCTAGAGGCTTGTGGTGATGGAGAGTTTGCATGATTTCTGTTTATGAGAGATCCTTTTGTTGGGTATTTCATTGGTTTCAACAGGCATATTTAAATGTATGAAAACCTATATTTTTCATAAAACTAGCGTTTGGTGGATTTTCACGTGATCCCGGGTTCTGAGGCATGACATTAAGGCTTACAAAACATATGCTTTTAAGTTCAAAACATGGGACATCGTATACATGATCCAACAAAAAAACTAAGAAATTTAGTCTTTCGCCACCTCCAAGGCTCCTCTAGATCAACCAACGTGATCAAATTCACCTGAAAGTTTTTAAAATCCCATAACGTGAGCCGAAACCCAATAAAAAAAGACTAGCATGAAATAAAAGTATAACATGCAATCACAAATTATATGAACAATTCGACCACACAAGTTTCAAAACGATTTTTCATCCTTAAAACCACAAGTGTACATATAATTCCATAATGTCCAACAGTTATATAAACATAAACAACATGTTATTTTTCGACCAGCTTCTACACCCAAGAATGATTCACGTGCAAGTTGTACTTTTTTACGGCCTTTCACCGTAGGACAGTACTAACCCAGATTATTCAATTCTTTAGAGGTTTTTACCGCATGACCAATATCTGCCCTCAATAATGCAATTCTTTACGGACTTTCACCATGGGACCAATATCTGTCCCCAATAATGCAAGTCTTTACGAAGACATATAACATGAATTAACAAAACATTTGTTTGCACCCAACCATGTATAAACGTCTAAACACACACAACAACATCGTCCATAAAACCATGGAGACCAATCAACGTTAAAAACAAGGCTCAGCCCCAAGGGTTAGCTCCAAATCTCCAAAATTATGTTTTTACAACATACACATAAATTCCTCCAATTTTCAAAACTCATCCTTTTGAAAACAACGGACACACACGTCCATCAACTTTGTAATAAAACACAAAAATGCATAATATGCTTTTTATCCAACCAAACATGATTTAAACACAAAGTTAAATATATATAGCTTTTTAAAACGGTAAAAATGCGGATAAATCACATTTACCACTCTTTTAAAGCAAGATAGTCTAGAATATTACCATCAAGAGTTAAAAAATTGACGCTTTAAACACTAACGAGAAACCATAGTCGCCAAAATGAGATTTTGTCCGGATGAATGTGAAGCCTACGACGAGGATAACAAGGATCGACTATTCCAATGCCAAGAATTGAGCTCGAACTAAGCTAAAAACTAGAGAGAATGTAGAGGGTTTAAGTGTTCTTTCAAGAGAGAAAGAAACAAGCTTGTAAGAGAAGCTTCGGTGCGAGAACTAATGCTGTGAGCTGGCATTTAAGCACCCCAACCTTTTTCCACGCGCGCAACAAGATCGGGATTGAAACCAACATGCACTCTAACCCAATCCATTCATAAAACACATAGAAATAGGCTTTTCTATAACGGTTAAAATGATAACCATCACGTTACATATATACATAACAAAACAAAAAAGAACCGGGTCTCACAATTCTACCACCTTAGGAATTTTGCTCGCGAAATTCACTACAAGGTCAAGAAGAAACAACTCTGGATTCCTAGCACGGACTTTGAACTCAAGCCCTTACGTAACTTCTTCAACACCATGATAAGGCCACATAACCTTAACATACGCGATGGTTCTCCCTCTCAATATTTGCTCCTTCGTATCCAAAACCCTCATAGGTCATTCCATAAAAGAAACATCCTCATCCACACGCAACTCAACCCAATCCAAGATATGTGACGAGTCGGGCTCGTATTTTTGAAGCATAAAAACATGAAACACGTTGTACACATACGATAATTGAGGAGGCAAAGCTAGATGGTATGCCACATCCCCAATCCTTTATAGGATTTCAAATAGAACAATCAAATGCGGCAACAACTTCCTGCTGCGGCCAAATCTCATCAAATCTCGGCGTGGCGAAATCTTTAAAAATACGTAGTTACCCACCCCAAATTCTAAAGGCCTCATCCTCTGGTCGACGTAATTCTTCTGACGACTCTGGGCCATCAGCAAGCGTTGGCAAATCATAGTAATTTTTTTTGTCGTTTTCCATACATAGTCAAGTCCCAAAATTGTAGCTTCCCCCACATTTGCCCAACACACCAGCGACCTACACAGCCTGCCATACAAAGCCTCGAAAGACGCCATCCCAATGCTAGACTAATAGCTATTATTATACATAAACTCTTCCATCAACAAATGATCCTCCCAAGATCCCTAAAAATTGAGCACACAAACTCTCATCATGTCCTCCAAAAATTTTATAGTACGTTCGGACTAACCATCTGTCGAGGATGAAAAGTAGTGCTGAAAAGCAGATTCATCCCTAAAGCTACCTCAAGACTCTACTAAAAGCCTGATGTAAAACACGGGTTTCGGTAAAAAATAATAGATACAGGTACTCCGTGTAACCGAACAATCTTACTGGCATATAGCCTACTCAACTTGTCCATGGAATCCTTCACCCGAATGCAAAGAAAGTGTGCAAACTTCGTCAATCTATCAACCACAACCCAAACAGCATCATGCCCCTTAAGTGATCTAAGAAGTCTAAACACAAAATCCATCGTGATATTCTCCCACTTCCATTCTGATACTGGCAACAGCTGTAATAACCCTACAGACCTCTGATGTTCTGCCTTCACTTGCTGACAACTAACGTACTGAGAGAGAAACTGAACCACATCCCTCTTCATTCCCTTCCACTAGAACTGACGGCGCAGACCGTGATACATCTTGGTGCCTCTTAGGTGCACTACAAGACGAGAATGGTGGAAATCCCGCAGCACATCATCGCGGCATGATTCTGGCACAAATACTCTCTTAACATATCTCAACTCTAATCCAGACTCACAATCCATCCTTTGGTGTCTCTCTCACTGGTAACACGATCTTGAAACATCTGAGCTTCCTGATTTGTTTGTTGAGCCACCAGAATACGGGCAATCAACATAGGTCGTGAAACTACTAAAAATAAGGTTGCATTTTCCTTTGTCTCCTTGAGGCACAAGTCAAACTCACCAACCTCCTTGAGCATGTCTCACTCTCGCATAGCAATAGAAGTCAACGAACCATGAGATCTCCTGCTAAGAGCATCGGCCACGACATTGGCCTTCCTGGGATGATATTGGAGATCAAAGTCATAGTCCTCCATAAACTCCATCCACCGTTGTTGGCATAGATTCAGGTCCTTCTGAGAAAATAAGTATTTCAAACTCTTATGATCTGAGAAAACCTCAAAATGCTCACTGTACAAATAGTGTCTCCATGCCCTCAAGGCAAAAATCATGGCTATCAACTCTAAATCATGTGTCAGATAATTCTATTCGTGCGTATTCAATTATCAATATTCATAAGCCATAGCCTTATCCTCCTATATCAAGACACACCTTAAGCCATCATGCGATGTATCACAATACACTGTGTAACCAAACCTTGCTATGGAATAACTAACACTGGTGCACTGGTCAATCTTTTCTTCAGTTCCTAAAAAGCCAACTCACAAGACTCACTCCAAATAAACTTGGCTCCCTTTCGTGTAAGGCGAGTCATTGGCGTGGCGAGTTGAGAAAATTTCTTTACGAATTATCGGTAATAGCCTACCAAACCCAAAAAGCTACGGATCTCAAATACATCTTTTGGTGGTTTCCAACTCATCACTATATCGGTCTTTGAATAATCTATAGATATTCCATCTCCCAATACCACGTGTCCAAGAAATTTCACCTTGGGTATCTAGAATTCACACTTCTCAAACTTCGCATACAGTCGATGTTCCCTCAAATGCTATAAGGCAGCATGGAGATGTTCCTCATGTGTCTCCCTCGATGGTGAGTATATAAGAATGTCTCCATAAATACGACCACAAAACTATCAAGATATGGATGGAATATGCAGTTTATCAAGTCCATGAATGTCATAGGAGCGTTTGTCAAACTGAATGGCATAACCGAAAACTCGTAGTGACCATAACAAGTTTAGAAGGAAGTATTCACTATGTCCTCTCCCGTGATCCTCAACTAGTGATATCCCGATCTCAGATTAATTTTAGAAAAATAGCATGAACCCTTTAACTGATCAAACAAATCATCAATCCTTGGCATATGATACTTGTTCTTCACCGTTACCTGATTCAGCTTCTGATAATCAATACACAATCTCAAGGACCCATCCTTATTCTTAGCAAACAAAATCGAAGCTCCCCACGACAACGTACTCGGGCGTATAAGCCCCTTATCAAGCAGCTCTTGAAGCTGTACCCTAAGTTCTCGTAATTTTATCAGTGCAAAATGATAAGATGACATCGAAATAAGAGCAGCTCCCAGAACAAGATCGATAGAAAACTTTATCTCATGACTCAGTGGCAACTCGAATAGATAGTCAGGAAAGACATCTAGATAGTCACAAACTATAAGGGAAAACTCTCATCGAACCCTAACAGCCTCATCCAACTTGACAGCAAAAAAGAGGAAACTAAGGTTTTCTGGGTTTCATACAACACTGGGCATGGGCACCGAACCATCATCCCGTTTACCCACAAAACAAAAATAATCACCCTCAGGTGTACAAATCGATATCTTACGTCGATCACAATCGATATAGACACGATAGGAGGTAAACCAATCCATTTCTAAGATGATATCAAACGTGGTCATGTCGAGTATGATGAACTCAAACTCTAAACAGCGGTTGGCGACTTCTAACTCACAGGATTTACAGACTCATCCCAACACCACACTCCCACTAACTGGGGTCTCTACACGCAACATGCTACCAAATGAGTCTATCTCTAATCCCAATGCAGATGTAAAATCATATGAGACAAAAGAATGCGATGCTCACGTGTCAATGAGAACACTAGCCCATGATCTATACACTAAGAGAGTACCTTTAATAAATGATGTAGTCGCTGCAGCATTAGGCACAATTGGTGCCTTGGAGGAACTGGGATCTGTAAGGGCATACACTTGGTCATGTGGTTTCCTGGTCTGCCCACCATAGCTCTGCGCTGTGGGCTGTCGCACTGACTGAACTGAGGCACCCCCTTCCGTAACCCTGAAAGTCTGAGCTGCTAGCTGCTATTGTGGCTACCGATAAATCTGTTATCCCTATGCAAACTGAACAACTGGTGCTCCTACCGTGCTTTGTACACTCCCTTCTTGAGGGCAGTTCTTGTAAAAATGCCCTGACTGGCCACACCCAAAATAGATTGGTGGCTTTCTCCCCGAAGATTAAACAGGTACATAACTCTGGAACTGCCTCTTCTGTGGGTAATTTATCACACGATGCCCTGGTTTCCTACACTGATAATAGATGGGCTCCCTCTGCTCTGACCTTTTTAATGAAGCCACTAAGGGTGCTAGTGCAAAAAACTATTGTTGTGACCTAGAAGGATGAGAACCAGGGCCAAAGGACATCTGCCTCTTGTTAGAGCGCCAGCCAGACTGTGCCTCTGCTCCACTTTGCAGTGTCCTGACCTCCCTGGGTCTACGAGTCTCACTCAATGTGTTTTCGACAATAGCTACCAACTCCACCAACTTTGTAAAAACACGTAGTCTCAATCCTGCCACTCATTCTCTAATTGTAGGCCTCAAATTCCTCCCAAACCTCTTTGAGTGCAGCTCATTTGTAGCCACATATTCTTGTGTAAAGTGAGATAAACTGGTAAACCTGGCCTTGTACTGCACAACATTCACTCCCCGCGGGTGAGAGAGTAGAACTCCTCTCGATAGATATCCCTATAAGACTCAGAAAAGTATTTCTCCAGAAACACATTCGTAAAAGCAACCTGCGTACCCTCCACGGTAGTTCTAGAAAATTTTCACCACTCATGGGCATCACCCCTCAACTGAAATTCAGCGAACAAAACCTTCAAGTCATCTTCACTTATCTATAATGTATCCAAGATCCTGATCACGAGCTCTAGCCATTCGGTGGCCACCTTGGGATCGAGAGCCCCAACAAAGGTAGAAGGGTTAAGACGTTAAAACTCACGCATTGCAACAAATGGCCTCGGCTCAGGTACTCCCGCCCCTCCCCTAGCGGCCTTGGCTATTTAACAGATGGAATCCACAATCCCACATAGCAATTCTACCCCATCTACTTGTCCTTGGAGAACATTAGCATCCCTAGCATCAGGGATTGTCAAATCCCCTTAGCCTAAACTACGGCCACTGCCTCGACCAAGGCCTCGTCGTCTCCGTGAGGACATAACTTTATTATGAAGGAAATATAGAGCATTACATTACAAGATTCAATCATCATGTTATTACAGATATAAGTCACATAATCATGCTAACACTTAGCCATTTAAGATCATGTAAATAGGTTCTACATACTGAGGAGTACCATCAGGAGTGATGAGTCAATTTGCGTAACCTACTAAGATTCCTTGCTAGAAAGTAGTTGGCCAAATGCATTTCTAACTCAGCTTTCAAGTTTGTTAATCCAAATACCCAAAGGTAAGACTAATCAATCCTAAGGTTTAATCTCAATACACACGTATACATAACATCCTCATGCTCAACAGGTTATCATTCTTATATTATCAAAACATTTAACTACATACAATTAAGCACATGCAGCCATCCTCACAACGTGATGTAACTTCTCCCACGACTCTTAGATATTCAAACTTAAAGCTCTGATACCAAGTTGTCACGCCCTGAAACCCAGGTCACGTGAACCACCCGAGAAAAATTCATTTTATGATTCCAAGTTCCATCAAAACCACTCAAGCTCGCATAGGTCCAAGAACGTAAATGAATACGAGTTTAAAACCTTTGAAAAACTTACTTCCCAGGGTTTATTTTATGTAAAAGAACATCCTAAAAGAATAAGGTCATGGTCCCCAAAAGCCAAACTTTAAAACAAACAAATAAAATTTTTTAAAAATTGCCCAAACCGCTTAACCGGTACTTGCCTGAACACTATTTTTCCCTCAATCTGCAAAACAACCGAGAGTGTAGTTTGACAACTCGATAGACCGCTCGAGTGGTCCATCAAGCGGTCTGGCTTTGGACCCATTTTCAAAGCCCAACTTTTAACACTCAACACTAAACCGTTTTTTCACATTTTTGAAAGTTTTCAAAGCACAACCAAGCCATCAAAAAACATGCTAAAACAAGGCTCAAAATCCTTCATTGAGGCACAAGAGTTGATATAAAGCATAAAATCAACCGAAAACGATAACCATTTCATATAATTATGAAAAACATACAACCAACCAATAGGTCATCTCATAAGCATACAACATCCATGCAGTGATAGCAAGGTTTCAAGGATTACAAAACATATGCTTTATGTCCAATACATGGGACATCATTTATATGATCCAACAAAAAAAACTAAGAAATTTAGTCTTTTGCCACCTTTGAGGCTCCTCTAGATCAACCCACGTGATCAAATTCACCTGAAAGTTTTAAAATTCCATAATGTGAGCCGAAGCCCAATAGGGAAAGACTAGCATGAAATAAAAGTATAACATGCAATCTCGAATCATATGAACAACTCGACCACACAAGTCTCAAAATAATTTTCTATCCTTAAAATCATAAGTGTTCATATAATCCCATAAAATTCAACAATTATATAAACAGAAACAACACGTTATTTTTCGATTAGATTCTACACCAAAGAATGATTCAAGTGCAAGTTGTACTCTTTTACGACCTTTCACCATAGGACAATACTAACCCATATTATGTAATTCTTTACGTGATTTCATCATAGGGACCAATAACTGCCCTCAATAATGTAATTTTTTACAGACTTTCACCATTAGACCAATATCCGCCCTCAATAATGCAAGTCTTTATAGAGACAAACAGCATGAATTAACAAAATATTTGCATGCACCCAGCCATGTACAAACATCTAAACACACACAGCAACGTCGTCCATCAAATCATGGAGACCAACCAACGTTAAAAATAAGGCTCAACTTCAAGGATTAGGTCCAAACATCAAAAACTACGTTTTCGCAACATACACACGAATTCCTCTAGTTTTCAAAACTCATCCTTTTTGTAAACAACAAACACACACGTCCACCAACTTTGTAATAAACCATAAAAATGCATAATATGCTTTTTATCTAAACAAACATGGTTTAAACACAAAGTTAAACAATTATAGCATTTTAAAACGGTAAAAACATGTATAAATCACATGTAGCACCCTTTTAAAGTAAGATAGTCTAGAATCCTACCACCAAGAGTTAAAAACTCGATGCTTTAAACACTGGCAAGAAACCAAAGTCGCTAAAATGAGATTCTGTTCGGATGAACGCAAAGCTCACGACGAGGATACCAAAGATCGACTATCCTAACACCAATAACTAAGGCCGAACTAAGCTAAAAGCTAGAGAAAAGGCATAGGGTTTGCATGTTCTTTCAAGAGAGAAAGAAACAAGCTTGGAAGAGAAGCTTTGGTGCGAGAACCAATGCCATGAGCTAGCATTGAAGCACCCCAAGTAGACAGACTGCTTGAGCGGTCTGAAGAGCGATCCTGCCCAGAAAAGCTTTCCAACTTTCTGCCACACGCCCAACAGGAATGGGATTGAAACCAGCATGCACTCTAAGCCAACCTATGCATAAAACACATAGAAACATGCTTTTTTATAGCGATTAAAATGATAACTATCATGTTACATATATACATAACAAAACAAAAAGAAACCAGATCTTACATGTCGTCCAAAAATTAGTCAAGGTTCGTGTTAGCTGGATCAGACTAGCAAAAATATCAAAAATAAATAGGGTGATGAAGAACACTCGATGAAATGAGAAAGAATACACCAAGAAAATAAAAGAAAATACGAACAACTCACCAAATAAAGTAGAAGAGGAAAATAAAAAGGAGAGGAATATGTGGATAGAGAGGAGGGAGATGGGAGCCGAAAGGGAGAATGAGGTATGGGAAGAGGAAGACCAGCAAGGAGAGTTATTGTGTAACACCTCAACTTCGTAACCATAGAAACCCAAAAATTTCACAAGAGAAAAGCCCGGATAGAGAACTGTATTAACAAAACTATACATTGATTTGAAGTAAAAAGTACACAAAAGAAGCTTTAAACCCTTAAATAAACACCCCTTTAAAAAATAGGCTTTTAAATAAAATGGTACAAAAATCACCCAACTAGCCAGACCGCTCGATCGGTCTCTCTGTAGCTGTAGTATTTTGACCTGTAATCAGAGAAACTAAGAGGTTCACAAGACCACTCAATAGACCGCTCGAGCGGTCCATCGAGCGTTCCTACTCTCAACAGCTTTCTCACTTCTTTTTTCGAAACTTGACTTCCCACACCAAAGCAATTGAAAGAAAAGCCTTCCATGCCACCCTTTTTATAAGCACAAGAGCAAAGAGTGGAGAAAACATCTTGAAATATTCCCAAACCATAGGAAACCATCGTCAAATCGTCATACATCCCTTGAACCCATAACAACATCCTTCCTTGTATGCAAGATATGAGTGTGTGGCCTTAAGGCCTTACAAAACTAATACCCACAAACCAAGTATCGAATCATTGTACGAAATGAATTACATTTACAAGATACACATTTCTCAAATGATATTTCAACATGTAAGTAATCCAATTCCCAAAAGCTTAAAAAAAAAAGGTCCTTGAGATTAAGCTCCTCATTCGATCACCTTCTTTCCATTATCACCTGAAATTAGTTAAGCACCATGAGCCAAGGCTCATAGGAAAATTACTAGATATGAACATATGCATGACATGCGAGGATGATTATGTGATAACACAACACGTTTGAATCCAAAATTGAATCCACTTATCTTATAAATTCTTGTTCATACAATCGGTTTTCCTTCTTTATTAAGACCAATGTTAGCCTAAGGGATTTTTAATTAAATTTTGATAATTTTTTAAATTTTTTTGTAATTAAATTAATTTAAAAAGATTATATTTATTTATTTTTAAAAAGGTAAGTATTGGCACTTCATGACAAATTAATGAGTCGACACCTTATGCCATTTGTGCTGACACTTTGCATCAAATAGGTTGACACTCAGTGTTCTTGTGAAGAACGTTTTATGTCGACACCAATTGATAATTGAGTTGACATCTTAAGGTAAAGCACGCTTGAAATTCTCAAGTGTGTTGACACGAATGAAATTTAGGGTCGACGCCTTAACTACTTTACTTAAGATGTTTTAGAAACTTAAATGAATCGACACCAAATGAATTTGGGTCGACATCTCCAGTATTAGAAAATGATTCATTTTGGGTCAACACGAAAGTATTTTGAGTCGGCATTAAATGATCCTCCAGGTTTCAGACTTCGGGTTTTACGGGTTGACACCAAATTCCTATGAGTCAACACCAAAACACCTTCTAAGAAACAAAATGAGTCGACACCAAAGAGAAATGGGCAGACACCAGAGCTACAAGCCTTTTCCCAACTCCAAGTCAAAAGAGTTGACACCGAAGATTTCTAAGTCGATATAAAGGTTCCTTTCAAAAATAAGAGTTTTGGGTTGACACCAAACAAAGTTGAGTTGACTCTAAAGTAACCGATATTGTCTGAGATTTTATGAGTTGACACCAAAAGAAGATGAGTTGACTCTAAAAGTCCCTAGGCTAACTGTAATTTCTTGGTTAGACACCACAACATTTTTGAGTCGACACCAAAATTCCAGCAGCTGATTTGACAAAATGGGTCGACACTAGTGAAGATATGAGTCGATACCAAAGTCTCACCTGAAAAACGGAAAAAATGCATAAGGATGACACCAAATGTTCCATGAGTCGACACCACTGTGTGGGTGAGAAAAATGTAGAAATAAGGTCGACACCAACAAAGAACTGAGTTGACACAATCACTTGGAGAACCAAGCTCTAGATATTTTGTGTCGACACAAAAGGACTTTGAGTCGACACATGCGATGAATTTCAAATCTCGTGCTGGTTCTAGCTATAGGATTTCAAAACATTAATTGCCTCCACCAACCCACCAATGGTCATTTACTTAAGATAACTATATAAATAGTTAATTTTCAAAGTTTCAAACCTCTGAACACTATTCTATTGCTTGAGTTAAAAGCTCAAATCCTTCAAGAAGCATTAACTGCTCATTTACTCATTCAGCCTAAAATCACTCTTTCTTGTTCATTTATTTCCAATCATTTGTAAAGAGTGTGAGTTAGTGAATATTTGATTCTCTCACATTTTTTGTAATAGAGGGTGAGTCACCATTGATTATTTAAAAGAGTGAGTGAACTTTTTAAAAAATAGCTCAAGAGAGTTGTAGCTTCTTTAAAGAATAACTCAAGAGAGTTTAGAAAAAAATAGGAGATTGTTTTGTAAGAAGTTCTTGAAGCTTTAAAAAGCTTTTGAATGCACCTATGAAGCATTTGATCCTAGTGGATATTCTCAAGGGGAGTGTTAAGGAGTGGACGTAGGCTTGAAAGAAGTCGAACCACTATAACTCTTGGTGTCTGGTTCATTTTCACCATCACTAACCTTTTTAATTTCTTACTGTCATATATATTGCTATATTTTTTTGAGAAATTAAAAGGTTTTTGAAAAGATTTTAAAATTGTTATTATTATTTTAAAACCCAATTAACCCCCCTCTTGGGTTGCTTGAACTAACAACCAACACACACCCTGTTTAGTCTTTACTCCTATTATCTCAACTCTAACATAATTATCAAGATTCCCCATTTCATTTTTCTTTATTTCACAATACAACAACATCTTATGGGTTTACACACACACACACACACACACACACACACTACTTTCTTTGATTTAATTAAGTACCAAGGTCGGACGGCGCCTATTGACCTCGTTGTGTTTATCACCATCGGGCCAAGCGAGGCCCAATAAATAAATACCCGTTCTATAGCCCGACATGGGAGCACATATTTTCAGTTTCTCTCAGAAATATTGATAGGTGGGCCACCCAAGAGCACACTTTTACAAAGATTAACCCGAAGGAAGGGTCTGCATTATATTACGCAAAGTTTCAATCTTTCACCGAGAAGCTACTCGAGCCCAACCTTAGTTATTCAATTCAATAGCACGTTACTTTAATTATATCATTTACGTTTAAACCACTATGAGTCCAGCCGTTAAATCGGCTCCTCTCGCCATACCCGACACCATTAAGGTTCCAATAATCAATAATTTAAATACCAATATCATCTTCTATTTGAATTCACATAGCAAATAGAATCAAGTCACATAAATCGTGCTTTCACATACATCCAACAATCCTTAGAATTTATATAAAATTCACAACACAACACTAGATTATTTTCACCTATTCCCAAACTTTATCAAATCTACTTATCAATGAAATGATACAAGTTCTAATTTACCAAAAATTTAACCAGTTTCACCATTCGGATCCAATAACCCAAAAAACTCCAAATCTCCAAGATTTTGACAAAAACAAAATCCTAACTTCTCAAAACTCAAATTAAAGGTTCCCACGTGATGTTCTCAAGATCAAAACACCATAAGTTCTCTAAAACCTCAAGATTTATTATGCAATAACCCAAACCCAAAACTTAGGGTTTTCAAAACATAAAATTTTCATGATTCCATGCATAAACTTGAAATATATAACACATATCCAACAAATCTTCATATATAGTAATAGATCTTACATTTTTAGGTGTCATAAAACAAGGATGGAATCCTAACAATCTCCGACCAAGCTAATCTCCAACGAGTAGGTGAAGGTGGAGCTCTGAACACGAACAATGGCATCTCCATCGTCACTTGATCAGAAGAGAAGCAAGGATTGGCCTCCAATGGAGCCTAGGAAGCTCAAAGGGACTTCCACCACAAAATCCTAGGCCACACTTAAGTTCTAGAGAAAGAGAGGTATGAGAAAAATGAATTGTTAGGGTTGGTATACTGAAAACCATATTTTTAGTATTTAATTTAATTTTAATAAAATTAATTTTCTATTTTATGAGAATCTTTATTAGCAATGTATGTGTATCATTTCTTTGATATGCATAGATGCCCAATATTCTGTATAGTATTTAATCTGGTGTGTAGAGTACGCTTTGCACACAGAAGATCAGATTTTAGGTTCTTACAAAATATACGTTTTATATTAACAGTTTAGATGGAAATAGACATACCATCGCTATGACTGCAGCACCGAGTTTTAGTAGGCCTGTCTTGGTTACGAAAAATAGATAATAGCATTATCAATTGTTCCGACTCTCTATGCTAGTACACTTTGTCTGTATTTAACAGGACATTTGAGGTAATTAATTTTGTACTGACTATATAAATTAATTCACATCCCAAGATTATTATGAATAGTACTTATCATCTTAATCCTGAAATAATTGTTGATTTGCGTATATTTAATATTTATTATTTTGATTCATTAGATGGTGCGATCTTATATAGGTATATATTCCCGATGAGTTCAATAGCACTATTATTTATATGGTAACTATTAATTATTGACGAAATTTACGTCCCGAAAGATCGGGATTGACGATACCCCCTTAAGGATACTTATAAGTTTTGACCAAGCTAAACCCTGCAGATGGATTTAATTATCCGGCGATCAAATAAGTTAAGCGAAAAGGCTTAAGAAATATCAAGATGCTGATTAAATTAAATTGTCAGTAATTAAATTTAATTGACGGGTATCGAGAATCTTAACGTGGGGAGAAATTGTAAGCATTTAATAACAGGAGCTTAATGCAAGAATGTCTTGAGATTATGGGTCAGAATACAATTATAGTTCTTTAGTGCTGTGAACTGTAATTCAGTGTTTTATGAAAATTGAAAAAAACACTGCTAATTTTCCATAATTGCATATACCGTTATGTGTCTTTCTTTAATTACTGAAACCGCTAATAGGTCTTTGTGTTCCACTGAAAGTCTATCTTATAGTTACTCCCCAGATCCCTACTATAGCCCTATATATACGCTGGTAGGCTTAACCAATTTGAGATTGTTAGATCATAAATTATATATCATGATGATATTATTTTTGTCTTTCAAAACTTATATATATCGGGATTCTGCCGGTACGAGTTTTCGGAGGATCGTAACTCACACTACATTCGAGGATCGCGTAAAGGAATATAATAGAAGATCTGACCGGAACTTCAACTCGGAATCAAATCGTAGTTGAAGAATCGATCGACAAAAGGTATTCTTCTAAATTAACTTTGGTTGTACGAGTTTTCTTTTGATCGTTTGACGTTAAAATTTTTATTTGGAACCCGTTTCTGCGTTTGCCCGTCCAGTTAATTTTTTATCGAAAATTATTTGCAAAAACAATGATCTTGGCAGTTTTGGCTCCAACAAATTGGTATCAGAACCGTTTTATTTTTTATTTACGATTTATCAGGGCCGAGTAGATTTAGAACTGTGCTAACTTTGTTTTGCAGGCGTTCTAAATTTCAGTTTTATGATCATCATTTATTTTCATGTTTGATTGAATGCGTGGATGATGATTTTAATTTTTTTTTAATCATGAGGGTTAACCGTGATATATTATGTTTTTTTTGATCGAATGTGAGCATACGGGACATAGGTTTCGATGTAAAAATATTTTATGTTTTTGAGTTTTTTTTCTAGTATATTAGAAAGAAAAATAAGAATAGGTGTCGAAGAACATTGGCAGCGGCAATCGACGGTGGTAGGCGGTGGCAACTGGCGGTGGTTCTAACGTTTGCCTTACAGTTTTTTTTTGTCTCTCTAATTTTTTTTCTAGTTTTTATAATAAAAAAATGAAGAGATAATCACAAAAGCCGCCGCAACAACCAAGCAAAACACAGCAGTGCAACGCTGGTTTCCTCAAGCAGCGTTAATCACGAACAGTGGAAAAAGAGGTTTTCCCAGGCGCAATCTCAAGCACTGTTTTGATGTTTTCCGAACAGTGGAAAAAGAGATTTCCCCAATAAAACAGTAGTGGCGCAGACTCCAAGCATCATCAAACAGTGGCTGCAACATCATCAAAAGTGATTCCCACCAGCACAAAAGCAAACGCACTGAAGCGTTTTTCATAGCAAAGCTGCGGCAATTCCCAAGCAGAGGCACAAACAGCATCGGGCTGCTTCGGCTTTCAGGAGCTGTATCGATTGTTTGGATTTTTTCGAATGCTTGGGATAAGTGGTTTCCATTAAGCACAATCCTAATCAAATACTAATAGCCGCAGTTTGGGAGAGTTCCAAACACACCAAACACTATTTCGGCATAAGTGTTTTCGGCATAAGTTTATTCCAAATAAATAGTAAGTGGAATTACTCAGCAACCGAAAAAGCTAAAATTATGCAGCAACTGAAAGACTTCAAACTTTTCTTTGAGCAGCAGACTAAAACTCTTTAGAGTTTTAATTCGATCATAAAATCGAGATAATTTTATTTATTTTGCATTTAATTTATTTTAACTGCGTTGATGATAATTATTGATTTGATTTATCTTGTTAATTTAATTAATTCAAATACTCGATTTTCATTAAAATATTTTGTAATAAAAAATAAAATAAAGTTTTTTTAATTAATTAATTTTAATTAAATTAAAAAAATTTAGATATTTTAGTTTTTACAAAATATTACGTTTAAGATGACTTTTTTTTAAATTGGATATCATGGAAAAAAGTGAAAATTAATTTTGATTTTTGAATTAATTAAATAAAAAAATATTTAATCAAAATAAATTGTTATTTTTTGAAAATTGTGGAATAAAAAATAAAATAAATAAATATATTTAATCACTACCTTAGCTGTAAAGCTGGAGGAAAACTGTGCATTTATTAAATTTTATTTGTTACTCATTTAAACACGAAAAGATGGTTTAATAAATCAGAATCTTTGGAATCGTGTATATGGAAAGATGTTTGATTATTTCAGATCGTGTAACTTTCAAAATTAATAAATTTATTTTAATTAAACATATTTTTATAATCTTAAAAAATATTTTTAAAATCTAAGTGGGAGAGAATTTATTCACAGATAAATCCCACCGTTTTCATCACCAATTTGTAGACGATGCAATTAAATCCTGCGTGTCGATAGTAAGGCATTCCTCCCAAATGGACAGATTAATTGCGATATTGCAGGTACAAACTTCCTTTCGGATAATTATGGATAATTGTTAGTGTGAATCACTTCTCCAACTGCAGGGTTCATTGCGAAGCGATTAATTTAGGATTAGGTGATAGTTAACACTTAACTGTATATAATAGTATCATCTCCAACTGAGTCACTGCTATTATATATTGGACCAAAACTATGTCAGCTATTTTGTTTTACTTTGCATGATCAGTTGCCTAGATGGTAGAATTGAAAGGAATTGGCATGTCTGGTCTGATGAAGAATAGTTGACGTTCACCAATCGTGGCATACTATTCTCAGATAACCAGGCTGCTGGCGAATTAATTTTAAAATGATAGAGGGAACCAAATTAAAATAAATTCAATATTTTGCTCATCATAATTAATGATTCTATTTAATTATGTGATTCTCATGATTAAACTAGATTTCAACCCACTCACTTTAATACTCAAAGAAAACAAACTAACGGGACTAAATTTTGTTGACTGAAAATGTAACTTGAATATAACTTTAATTATAAATGGTATTGCTTCAATACCAGGAAATGTGTCTATTTTAGAAAAAAGGTTCTTTCTTTGGGCCGAAAGGTATGAAGAAAAAAAGGTTTAGAAATAGGGATACACACTTTTCAAGGTAGTTAGTGGGCCACAGACTGGTGTGAAAAAAGCCGAAAGGCAGATGTTTTCACTACAACCAGACTCGACATTGGAAAAAGTTATGTCTAGTATTTCTCAGAAGGCAGAACAAACATGGTAATTTCTATTTACTGGTTGTGAAAACATGTTTAGTGGTGTTATCTATCGGTACCTGGTGTGTAGATACAGGATCCACTAATCATGTCTGCAATTCATTATAGGAGTTCCAAGAAATTTGACAACTTAGTCATGGAGAGATTTACCTACATATGGGCAATAATTCAAAGGTAACAGCAGTTGCAGTAGGAGATGTCACTCTCAGTTTTGGTAGAGATCGGGTTTTAATATTGAGAGATTGTCTTTATGTACGTGCTATTAGAAGGAATTTAGTTTTCGTTTCTAGATTCGCTAAAGATGGATATTTGGTTTATTTTAATAAATCTATGGTTATTAAGGATAACAAACGGATTATCTATTTTGGTACATTGGTGGATAATCTTTATATTATTACTCTACTCTCTCCTACACTACAATTGACTAAAATGAATAACGCATCTAATTTACCATAGAAGAGAAAGTTTCGTTCTTTAATAAACGAAATGTTTCTTTGGCACTTACGCTTGGGTTATACTAAACTAAAAATGATAAACAGATTGGTAGCAGATGGACTTTTGAGTTCATTGGAAGTGGAGGCACTTCTAGTTTGTGAATTTTGGTTAGAGGGTAAGATGACTAAGAGGCCCTTTTCGGCCAAAGGCTATAGAGCTAAAAAATCGTTGGAGCTGGTTTATTTTGATGTGTGTGGTCCTATGACAATCTGGGCTAAAGGTGGCTTTGAGTACTTCATCAGTTTCATTGATAACTACTCAAGGTATGGATACATTTACCTAATGCACCGTAAGTCTGAATGCTTTAAAAAATTCAAAGAATTCATGGCGGAAGCAGAGAAGCGTCTGGGTAAAAGTATCAAATCACTATGATTCGATCGTGATGAAAAATACCACTTTAGTATTTAATTAATTTTCTATTAGTTTAAGGACTGCTTATTTTTAATAAAATTAATTTTCTATTTTATGATAATCTTTATGAGCAATGTATGTGTATCATTTTTTTGATATGCGTGGATGTTCAATATTTTGTATTGTATTTAATCTGGTGTGTAGAGTATGGCTTGCACACAGAAGATTAGATTTTAGGTTCTTGCAAAATATAAGTTTTAGTAGGTCTATCTTGGTTACGAGAAACAGATAATAGTATCGTCTATTATTTCGACTTTCTGTACTAGTACACTTAGTGTGTATTGAACGGAACATTCGGGATAATTAATTTTGTACTGACTATATAAATTAATTCACACCCTAAGATTATTATGAATAGTGATTATCCTCTTAATCCTGAAATAATTATTGATTTGCGTATATTTAATATTCGTTGTTTTGATTCATTAGATGGTGCGATCTTATATGGGTCTATATTCCCAATGAGTCGGATAGCGGTATTATTTATATGACAAATATTAATTATTAATAGAATTTACGTCCCGAAAGATCGAAATTGACGATACCCCCTTAAGGATGCTTATAAGTTTTGATCGAGCCAAACCCTGCAGGTGGATTTAATTATCCGGCGGTCAAATAAGTTAAGCGGAAGGGCTTAAGTAATCTTAGCATGAGGAAAAATAGTAAGAATTTAATAACAGGAGCTCAATGCAAGAAGGTCTTAATATTATGGGTCAGAGTGCAATTATAGTTCTTTAGTGGTGTGAGCTGCAATTCAGTATTTTATGAAAATTACAGAAACATTTGCTAGTTTTCTATAATTACAAATACCGCTATACGTCTTTCTTTAACTGCAAAAACTGTTAGTAGGTGTTTGTGTTTCGATAGAAGTCTAACTCATAATTACTCTCCAGATCCCTACTGTAGCCCTATACATACGCGGATAGGCTGAACCAGTTTGAGATTGATAGATCACATATCATATATCATGATGATGTTATTTTTTTCTTTCAAGACTTAAATATATCGGGGTTCTGCCGGTACGAGTTCTCAGAGGGTCGTAGCCCACACTACATTCGAGGATCGCGTAAGGGAATACAGTAGAAGATCTGACTAGGGATTCAATTCGAAATCAAATCGTAGTTAAAGAATCGATCGACAAAAGGTATTTTTCTAAATTAACTTTAGTTGCACGGGTATTCTTTTGATCGTTCGACGTCAAAATTTTTATCTAGAACCCGTTTCGGCATCTGCCCATCTAGTTAATTTTTTACCAAAAATTATTTACAAAAACAATAATCTTGACAGTTTTACCTCTAACATGAAGTCCAAGCACTCCAATCTCGGACTTTAAAAACCCCTCTGGCACAGACCGCTCGATCGATCAAAAGACCGCTTGAGCGGTCTGTCACTAGAACTGTCACCGAGAAATGGATATGTGTATAAAAAATCAAATTTTTGTTCCAACGTCCCACGACTCGTTCAATCAACCCCTGATAATTAATTTTCATGCATAAACAAGTATATAATTACCATCAACAATCATATTCATCATCAAATTTTAATCCATTCCCATCATAAAATGTTAATGCATAATTATCCCAAAAAAATATTAATTCACAAGGTTTAATCAAATGTTTCAAATTAAAAGGGACCGGGTCCCTACAACCTCCCTGACTTAGGAAATTTCATCCTCGAAATTAGACATACATAGAGAATTAAACAACTCGGGGGTACTTCACTCAAACTTTCAACTCTTGTTCTCACGTGGCTTCTTCAACGCTGTGATGAAACCATAAAATCTTCACATACACAATGGTTCTCCCTCGAAGGTCTTATTCTTTAGTGTCGAGAATTCTTACTGGTCTCTCCTCATAGGTAATATCGTCCTCTACCCTCAACTCTGTTTAATCCAAGACATGAGACGGGTCCAGCTCATACTTGCGCAACATGGACACATGAAAAATGTTGTGCACGGATGCTAGCTGTGGTGGCAAGGCAAGGCAATAGGTGTGGCACTAGGATTTTGGGGTTTTTGTTGTTCAAAAATAAGAGAATTCAAAAGATATTTAGAAAATATTTTAACACTTTGAAAGCCAAATTTTGAAAGCCCTTTTTTTGTTGAAAATAGAGTCGCAACTTAGTTTTTTAGAAAAATCAAAAAAAACGAAAAATGTATACTGATCTTTAAAACGTTAACTTGAGAAAATGGGTCCAGAAGCTAAGGTACGAATTGGGAAAGGTGTTAGGCACCCCATTTGTCCAACCGTAAGATCGGCCTCTACTAATCATCATTGGTTCTTAATTAGATTTTTCAAATGCATGCAAATATAGAAAATAGAGGTGAAGAGAGAATATCCAAAATCAAATACAAAAAATATATAGCATTTGTATATAGAATGCCAAAACAAAGCAAATATGACAAAAAAATCCAAAGTTCTACTGCATGTAATTTCTAACTAAAAGATACATGGAACAAACTCACATGGCATGATTCAAATACAAGAATGAAAAGCATGCTAAAAGTTACTAAATTCACATAAACATGAATTGCTAACAATATAACCTAAAACATGATTTTAAAGCATATTTTAAAATTAGCATACTAAATGTGCATGTAATCAAATAATCTAAAAGTACATAAACATGATTAATTTCTACTAAAGAGAAATGCTAAACTAAAATTAAAAAGTATGTGAAAATTCTATATTAAAACTTAATAATAAAGAAAACAATTAAACTAGCAACAAAAGTTTTATAAGAAAAATTTATTAAAACAAAGAAATAAAATGTTTTAAAAGAAAAAGAAAATACTAAAAACTAAAGAATTATAACCAAAATAAAAAGAAAGCAACTTACTTATTGTCATAAATTTTGTAGGTTTTATATAAAAAACTAATCAAAGAAAAGTAAAAAAAAAAAAGAAAAGAAAAGAAAAAAGGAGAGACGATGCTAGTATTATTAGTGGATTTTGAATAAAAAAATATTATAAAAGAGAAAATTAAACTATCATTTAAAAGAAATGGTAAGAAAAGAAAAAAAAAAGGAATATTATTAAAGAAAACTAAGTTAATATTAAAAGAAAAATACAAATGTAAATAACGACTATTACATAGCAATATAATAGTCGTTTAACTAAGAAATATAGAAGGTGGACGTAATATTGATAATTATAACCATATATATATAAGTGCTTTAATTATAATAATAACTATACCGTTAGTCGTATTGCTAGTTATGTTAGCACTAATTAGTGAATCAACAAACTTGCAAGTATGCAAAGCGAGTAAAGCAAACAAGCTAAACAAGCTAAACAAGCTAAGATTTGAGTTATAACATAAGTTTAGCTAATTTACCAAACTAAACACATTTACTATAAACCAAATGAATTCTACAAACTAAAATAACTATATAAGCAATATAAGATCATATACAAGATAAAATACCATACTAACCTGGTCACTCCAAAGAGAGAAAATGGAGATAGAAAGACCGAAGATCTAAATAGAATACCTGGATCGCTAGTGAATTCTCGAGTCGGGAAATGGTGATTGACAGTCCAATCCTCAAGCGATGATCCAATCCAAGATAGGGTTTCAGAGTATCGGTATCGAGGATCAGGTTTTCGGTGCTTCAGCAGAGTTTCGGCGACGGGGTTCGTATTCTCTTGATGCTTTGGCAGAGTATCTCTCACCAAAATTTTGAGTTGAAAACGTACCAGGGAGTACGGTATTTATAGAACTCTTCAACCAATAAAATGCTGACACGTTTTGGGACACGTCAGGCCATTTAGAGTTGGCGATCGTCGTGTTCAAAGTGGGCGGTCGCCACAAAAAATCAAGCTTCCAAGGGTTTCTTTTGGCGGTCGCCATAATGAGTTAGCGACTCCATGATTCAATTGTAGTGGTTGCCGCCTTGGGTTAGGGTTTCTAAGAGTTTCTTGTGTAGGCCGCCACAATGAACATGGCGACCCTAAGGTTCCAACATGGCGGTTCAAGATTTTGAAGTTGGCGGCTCGAAATGATTACATTGGTTTGAAGGTTTTGATCATTGGGTTCAAATGCTGAGCTTGGATCACCTTTTGAGGATCATACTGAAGCACCATTCTACTTGTTTTCATTATCAGATTCACCTAGATCAACCTAAGATTAGGCAAGGTCAAATTGGGGTGTCTACAATAGGCCACCTCTCCAATCCTGTCAAGGATCTCAAATGGCCTGATAAAATACGGCAATAGCTTCCCACTCTTCCCAAATCTCATCAAACCCTTTCATGGCAAGACCTTCAAGAACACGTGGTCTTCCACCTCAAACACTAACGGTCTGCTCCTCTTATCGGTATAGTTTTTTTGACCAGTCTGGTCTCTCGTACAAGCTCTGGTCCCAACACCACTGTCTCCACAACGTCTACCTAACAAACAAGTGAGCTTCAAGGTCTACCATACAATGCCTCAAAGGGCACCATCTCAATGCTCGACTGGTAATTGTTATTGTAGGCAAACTCCACCAAAGGCAAATGGTCCTCCCACGACCCATGAAAGTCTAGAACACATGCTCGCAACATGTCCTCAAGTATCTGAATGGTGCGCTCCGACTGGCCATCTATCTAAGGATGGAAAGTAGTACTGAGAAGTAAACTCATTGCCATTGCGGGCTGCAAACTCTGCCAAAAGCGTGACATGAAGTTGAGATCTCGATTTGAGACGATAGAAATTGGTACTCCGTGGAGTCTGACAATCTCACTCACATAAAACTTGCTAAGCTTGTTAACCGAATATGTCATGCAGATAGGAAGGAAGTGCACAAACTTGATTAATCTATCCATCACAACCCAAATGGCACCATACCCCTCTGCGATCTAGGAAGTCCCAACACAAAGTCCATGGTAATATTCTCTGACTTCCACTCGAACACTGGCAAGGGCTATAACATACCTGCCGGCCTCTGATGCTTGGCCTTCACCTGTTGACAGGTAAGGCAACGTGAAACAAATAGGGTAACGTCACTCTTCATTCCCCTCCACCAAAACTGCCTACGCACATCATGATATATCTTGGTGCCACCCGAATGCGCTGCCAAACGAGAGTGATGAAACTCACAGAGTACGTCACCACGACACGATTTTAGCACAAAGATCCTCCTGGTAAACCTCAAACTTTGGTCAGAGTGGATAGTCCACTCCTTAGCATCCTCTCCGCTCAAAACTCGATCTCTGAACATTAGGCTCTCTACATCCTGCCGTTGAGCCTCCACGACGCACTGAACGAGGGCAGGCTGAGACACCACCGTGAACAATGTAGTATAATCACCCAACCTACCAAGGCGTAAGTCGTACTCGCTGACCTTTCCAAGCATACTCCACTCTCTCATGGCCACGTGAGCTAACAAACTTAAGGACTTCCGACTGAGGGCATCAGCCACCACGTTGGCCTTGCCCCGATGATACTGCATGTTAAAATCATAATCTCTCAAGAATTTCATCCAACTCCTCTAACACAAGTTTAAGTCCTTCTGCAAAAATAAATACTTCAAACTCCAATGATCCAAAAACACTTCAAAGCATTCTCCAAACATGTAGTGCCTTCAGATCTTTAAAACAACGACCACTGCCGTGAGCGCTAATTCATTGGTAGGGTAATTCTTCTCACAAATCTTCAATTGTCTCGACCCATAGGAAACCACCTTCCCTTCTTGCATTAACACGCAACCAAGCCCTTTATGCGACATATCACAATACACGGCGTAGCCAAGTCCCCTCTCTGGTACAATCAGAATAGGCGCACTGGTCAATCTCTCCTTCAAGGTCTGGAAGACAAACTCACAACTGTCGGCCCACACGAACTTGACTTCCTTTCGCGTAAGGCGTGTCATAGGTGCTACAAGCCTAGAGAAATCTCTCACGAATCATCGATAGTAACCCACAAAGCCTAAGAAGTTTTGAATCTCGAATACGTTCTCCAGCCTCTCCCAACTCATCACTACTTCTATCTTGGAAGAGTCCACTTCCACCCCATCTCCCGAAACCACATGCCCCCAAAACTTCACCTCGGGTAACCAAAACTCACATTTATTGTATTTCACATATAATAGGTGCTTCCGTAATAATTGTAGAGCAATTCGAAGATGCTCCTCGTGCACCTCCTCAAACGATGAATAGATCAGGATGTCATCCACAAATACTACCACAAACCTATCGAGGTATAGGTGAAAATTCCAATTTATAAGTTCCATGAACGTCACCAGTACATTGGTCAGACCAAATGGCATGACTACAAATTCAAAGTGCCCATGTCGGGTGCAAAAAGTGTCCTTTGGGATATCCTCTACGTTGACCCTCAACTGATGCTAGCCTGATCTTAAGTCGATCTTCGAAAAATAACACGAACCCTTTAGTTGGTCAAGAAAATCATCGATATGAGGCATAGCATACTTGTTCTTAACGGTCACATGGTTCAACTTATGATAATCTATCTGACCAAGGTGACACGCTAGGAGAAATAAAACCCTTGTCCAACAACTCCTGACCTACACTTTCAACTCTAACAGCTCGACCGGTGCAAAATTCCTAGAATAAGATCAATGGAAAACTTTACTTCCTACCGTGGTAGAAGCTCAAATAGATCATCCGAAAAAACATTTGAAAACTTGCAAACCATAGGAGAAAACTCTCCATGAGTTAAACTGGTCTCACTCGTAGACAATGCTAAAAAAAAGAGGCTGAGACTTCCTCGATCCCATGAATAAAGAGGTCTATGCACTAAACCGTCGTCCCAGTCGCCCACAAAATAGAAGGAATCTCCCTCCAATGTACAGATAAACACTCAGCGTCGGTCACAGTCGATGAAGGTATCAAAAGGGTCTATATCAAGCATAATAAAATCAAATACTAGACGACGGTCGACGATCTCCATCTCACATACTCTACATACATGTCTCAACATGGTAGCCCCACCAATCGGTGTCTCTACACATAAGGCACTACCCAATACGTCATCCTTTAGCCCTAAAGCAGATGCAAATGCAGATGAGATGAATGAATGAAATGCTCCCATGTCTATAAGAAAACTAGTCCGAAAATGGTACACTACGAAGGTACCTCTAATTATCGATGGGTTGGCTACAACATCTAGCACGACAGATGCCACTGAAGTGCTGAGCTCTACAAGGGTGTACATTCGTTCCTGGTTCTCGCCACTGTTCCCTCTAGTCTGGGGGCTACCTCACTGACTGAGCTGAGGCAGTCTCTTCTGTTATCCTAGTCGACTACACTCCTGACTGCTGCTGCGATAACCCGTAGCTCTATCGGCCCTACAACACCTATCCTGCCTGTGCTCTCAGAGCACTCTGTGCATTCCCTCCCCAAGGGCAGTCTCAGTGAATGCGGCTTATCTGACCACACTAAAAATAAGAAAATAGGGCCCTTTCCTAAGTCTAACTCTGTTACTGCTATTGTTCTCTCTGCTAACAATCCCTAGCACGATGTCCCGGCTGTCTACATGTGTAAAATATTATCTCCCGATGTTTAGAATGCCCAGATGAACCCATAAATGGTGTAAATGCTGACCGTGGCTACGGCAGCGATCTCATGGGGTAAAAACCCAATCCTCTCGACTTTTGCCACTTCATCTGACGCCCCTTATACTGTGCCCCTGAAGCTCCTTGGTGTGACTTGCTATATCTAATCTTGCGGCTCTTTGTCATTACATTCTCAACTCAGATTGCAGCCTCCATAATCTTTGTGTAGACCCAAAACCCTAACGCTATGATCATATCATTGATTAAGGGCCACAGACCCCTTTCGAATCGCTTTGTGCATAACTCCTCCATTGTCACCATTTCGAGTGCAAAGCGCGATAGATTCTCTAACTTGGCCTCATACTAGACCACTGTCAGATTCCCCTAAATAAGGGAGAGAAACTCCTCCTGATGCATGTCCCTCAAAGACCCTAGGAAATACTTCTCCAAGAAGACCCTGGTAAAGGCTACCCACGTGCCCTCCACCATCGTCTTAGCAAATTTCTACCACTCCCGAGCATTCTTTCCGAGTTAGAATGCTACTAACTTCACCCTCAGCTCATCATCCATGGTCTCCAAGGTGTCGAAGAACGTCGTCGTCGCTTTAACCACTCGGTAGCCATCTTAGGGTCTGTCTCCCCAAAAAAGGTTGGAGGGTCTAACCATCAAAATTCCCTCATGGTCACCGTAGCTCTTGGCTTGAGAGCTCTTCCCCCTTTCCTAGTCGTCTCGGCAAACGCTCTCATTGTCGAGAGAGAATCTCCTAAATCACATCTATTCCACCCACCTATTTCTGCGGGGCATGCACATCCCCTTCCTCTAGAACTTGGGCATAGACACAACCCTAACCGCGACCCCGTCCTCTTCCTCACCTCAGTAACATCACTCTATATAAGAACATAACAAAATAAAGATATCAACAACAAGATCTAAACCCACTTTTCTCTCACGGACAACACCGTCCTTCAACATGACACCACATAACACGTATCATCACATTAACATGTCTTATGCAACACAAAACGAGAAGAACTAATCGGACTGACACGTCAATCTGAGTAACTCATTTGGATTTCTAGTTAGAACGGACATTAGCCAAATGCCCTTCTAACTCGAACCCCAAACTAGTCGATTGGTTGCCCAAGCGCATGATACATCATCCAAATAGTCTCACCACTATGCCAAAATACCTTATAGCATGTAATGTCAAGTTATATCCAAGATATTTCATGCTAACATACCAAGACATGAATGTCACACATCAATATAAACTCTCACGCAATGGATCAGTCACTCCCGCGGATCTTAGGTATTCAAATCTAAAGCTCTATTGTAACACCCCAATTTTGTAACCATAAAAAAACAAAAGTTCCACAAGAGAAAAGCCCAGATAGAGAATTATTTTAACAAAACTATACCTTGATTTGAACTAAAAAGTACACAAAATAAGGTTTAAACCCTTGAATAAATACCACTTTGAAAAATAGGCTTTTATATAAAAAGGTGCAAAAATCATCCAACTAACCAAACTGCTCAATTGGTCAAAAGACCACTCGAGTGGCCTCTCTGCAGTTACAGTATTTTGACCTAAAATTGGAGAAATCGAGAGGTTCACAAAATCGCTTGAGCGGTCTATCGAGTGGTCCAACTCTGGAAAACTTTCTAATTTTTGTTTTCCAAAACTTGACTTCCACACCAAAGCACTTGAAAGGATAAGCCTTTCATGCCACCATTTTTATAAGCATAAGATCATAGAGTACAAAAAACATCTTAAAACATTCCCAGACCAAAGGAAACCATCGTCAGATCGTCATACATCCTTTGAACCCATAACACCGTCCTTACATGCATGCAAGATATGAGTGCGTGGCCTTAAGCCCTTACAAAACGAATACCCACAAACTAAGTATCGAATCATTGTACGAAATGAATTACATTTACAAGATACACATTTCTCAAAAGATATTTCAACATGTAGGTAATCCAATTCCCAAAAGCTTAAAAAAATGGTCCTTGAGACTAAGCTTCTCATTCGGCCACCTTCTTTCTATTATCACCTAAAATGGGTTAAGCACCATGAGCCGAGGCTCGTAGAAAAAAAACTAGTTATGAACATATACATGGCATGCGAGGATAATTATGTGAATGCACAACACGTTTGAACCTAAAATTGAATCCACTTTTCTTACAAATTCTCGTTTACACAATCGGTTTTCTTTTTTTATTAAGACCAACACACACACACTATTTAGTCCTTACTCCCATTATCTCAACTCCAACATAATTATCAAGATTCCTCATTTCATTTCCTTATTTCACAATACAACCACATTTAATGGGTTTACACGCACACTACTTTTGTTGATTTAATTAAGTGCCAAGGTCGGACGATGCCTATAGAGCCGGGCATATTTATCACAATCGGGCCACACGAGACTCAACGGATAAATACTCATTCTATATCATAACATGGGAGCACATATTTTTTATTTCTCTCAGAAACATCGATAGGTGGGCCGCCCAAGAGCACACTTTTACGAGAATTAACCTGAAGGAAGGGCCTACATTAAATTGTGCAACTTTTTTATCTTTCACCGAAGAACTACTCGAGCCCAACCTTAATATTCATCTCACTAGCACAGTACCTTAATTATATTATTCACGTTTAAACCACTACGAGTCCAACCGTAAAATCGATTCCTCTCACTAAACCCGACACCATTAAGGTTCCAATAATCAATAATTCAAATACCAATATCATATTATATTTGAATCCATATGTCAATTATAATAAAGTCACATAACTCATGCTTTCACATAACTCATGCTTTCACATACATCCAACAATCATTGGAATTTATTCAAAATTCACAACACAGCACTAGACCATTTTCAGTCATTTTCAAATTTCATGAAATCTACTTATCAATGAGATGATACAAGTCTCGATTTATCAAAAATTTAACCAATTTTACCATTCGGGTTCAACAACCCAAAATACCCCAAATCTCCAAGGTTTTGACGAAAACAAAACGCTAACTTCTCAAAACTCAAATTAAAGGTTCCCACGTGATATTTTCAATATCAAAACACCATAAGTCCTCCAAAACGTCGAGATTTAATATACAATAACCCAAACCCATAACCTAAGGTTTTCAACACATAGATTTTTTATGTTTCCATGGATAAACTCGAAATATACAACATATATCCAATAAATTTTCATATATAGTTATAGATCCTATCTTTTTGGATGTCCTAAAATAAGGATAAAATCCCAATAATTTTCAAACTAGCAAATCTCCAACGAGTAGGTGAAGGTGGAGCTCCGGACACAAACAATGGCCTCTCCAACGTCACTTGATTGGAAAAAAAATAAGGGTTGGCCTTTAATGGAGCCTAAGAAGCTCAAAGGAACTTCCACCACCAACCCTAGGTCGCACTTTAGTTCTACAGAGAGAGAGATGTATGAGAAATGAAATCCAAACACTCCAATCCCGTACTTTAAAAACTCCTCTGGCACAGACCGCTCAATCGGTCCATCGCTGAAACTATCACTGAGTAATAGATGGGTATAAAAAATTAAAATTTTCTTTCGACGTCCAATGGGCTCGTTCAATCAACTCCCGATAATTAACTTTCATGCATAAAAGCACATAATTACCATCAACAATCATATTCGTGATTAAATTTTAATTCTTTTCCTTCATAAAACATTAATTTACAGGATTTAATTAAATGTTTCAATTTAAAAGGGGCTGGGTCCCTACATATCGCCGCTATCCCCTTTTTCCAATCTAAAAATTTTAGTTTTTACGTAGAGAGAAGGGAGGGAGAGAGCGATAATGGGAGTCGAACTACCTAAAAAATTGGCGTAATACTAGGGATTTTGGAGTTAAGGACCTAATAATTTCTTATTCGTAAAAAAATATAGATTTTTATTTTATTGCTCAACTCAAATAAAAATTTAAACCAATCACAAAGTGCCACTTAGTTTTTTAATTGTAATTTAAAATGATAGTATTCTTAACCCATCAAATAGAAGATTATGTTAATTTTAAATTTTAAAAAAAATAATATAGAAATTTGACTGAGCAAGCGGTGCTAATTATTTTGTTTTCAGATATAGTTTGAATTTATAGTAATTTGAACAATTAAGATATGATAAAAATTTGGACCAATTAAATTGTGTATCATAATTTGTAATATAAGATTATTATAAATCTTGGAAAAAAATAGAGTGTAACTTTGAGATATGTAAAACTCCTAACATTTTGTTTTATATAATATTGTAGATATAATAGTAGATATAGATGTTTAGACATAGAATAGTCTTTTTCAAAACACAAGTGAAAATTTTTAAAGATTGTTGAAAATTTTTTCTTTTAAGTTAGTAAAATTTTTCTTTTACAAAATAGAAATCGAGTAACCTTTAACTTAACATAAGTTTCCTTACCTATATTAGGAGATTTTCTTTATTTTAAAAATTAATGTTGAGGTAGATAGCTAGTAGTAGTTCGGAAAATAATTTAACAATTTTAAAATTTTAAAAAACATAGAATTTGAGTTTTGGAGCTCTCAGAAGCTTCTAAATAAAAAATTTCTTTTAGTGGATATATATATATATATATATATATATTGTGTGTGTGTGTGTGGATTTATTTATTTCATGTTTTAAATTTTAATTTAGTGATTTTTTTATTTTGGATTAAGATTTTTTAATTTTTAAATTCCTATTATCAAGATGAACTTAAAAATACAAAATAAGCCAATAAATTCAATTTCTTCAATAATTTTCAATTTTAGTTAATTATTTTATATTTTAGTTTTTTAAGATCTATCTTTTGTAGAGATAAAACACATAAGTACAAAAATTTAACCAAAAAATAGAAAGAACTAAAAGAAGTCAAAACGGCTCAATTTTTCCACAAACTTGACCTTATTATAAATTGGTGAGTTGATTTCATCAAAACAAAAAAACCTTGAAGTAATTACTTAATCTCTACTAAACACTTGAACTACTAAATACTTAAACTTATAAGTTTATCAATTCGGTACAACTTTTTTTAAAATTTCGATCAATTAAACTCTTGTCCTTAAATGCCATAAAAATTGACAATATTTGTTATGTGACAATTATAGTCCAATGCGTGAACCACAGCCCTAGCTAAACCCACCAAAGGCCAGTGGAGGTCGGAGGGCACGCATAAGGAACACATGAGGCAATGGTTGCACCTTCAGCTCGAAGGGAGGCTCTAACTCGCCTCCTAGAGGTCGGCGAAGAATATAGCACAACAAACGCTAGAACAGATCTCAACCTCCCCTTTACAAGGGAGGTAGATGGGATGGAACTACCACAAAAGTTTCAGGCCCCGAGGTTCAATGTATATGATGGGAAAACGGACCCGGTGAGCCATATCAGGCATTTAGGCAAATAATGGCGCTCTAAAATGGGCATAACGCAATAATGTGTAGGATATTTTCTTCCATCATAGGAGAGGTTGCTCTAAGATAGTTTAACAAACTCAACTGGTTCTGTTGGCTATCAAAAACAACTAGCGGAGCTCTTCGCAAGGAGATTCATCACCAATAACAAGTCTCCTAAAAATATCAACTCGTTCCTTAACCTCAAGAAAGGGGCGAGCGAGAGCCTGATCGATTATGCTCGAAGGTATTATGAGACATTTAATGACATCGACGATTGCAACAAATAGTTAACCGGAGCCTTATTCAAGTTCGGCTTAGACAAGGCCCACAAACTAAGACAATTCTTGACCAAACGACTAGTAACCGGCATAGCTAAGCTGATGCGGGAGTTGAGTAGTACACAAAGGTGGAAAAAAACATAAGGGACCTATCGCCAAGGTGCTAGCGCAAACCAAGGAGGACTGTACAGACAAGAAAAACAACAAGAAGGCCAAGAAGAGGCCAAAAAAAAAAAAAGAGCACAAAGCTAACTATATGGTGGCAAACATGGTGTTCAAGGAGCCTATATATAAGATTCTCCCCCAGATTAAGGATAAGCCGTAGTTCACATGGCCCCTAAAGATGATAGGATACCTGAACAAAGGGAACCAAAAACAACGATGTTTTTGTTAAGGTTGTACATTAAAAATCACGTTTTGTGTATTGAAATTTTAGTATTAATTTTACTTATTAATAAAATTTATTTTTTCATTTTAACGAGAGTCTATATGAGCAATGTTTAAGTTACATTATTACTTAATGTTATGCATGAATGTCTTTTATTCTACATAATAGTTAATCTACTGTGTAAAGTTTGATCTACACACTGAAAACTAAATTATTAGTTCCTGTAAAATATAAATTTTATAGTTCATAGTTTTAGATAGAATTAGACACGCCATTAGTAACGTTGTAGTACAGTACTTTAGTAGATCTGTCTTGATTACGAAAAATGGTACAGCTCTAACTATAGTTCTGATTCATTGTGCTAATACACTTTGTATGTATTGAATGGAATCGCATTGGATAATTATTTTTATACTGATTAAATAAAATAATTTACACCCTATAGTTATTATGAATTTTTATACTCTCAATCCCAAAAAAATTATTAAGCACGTATATTTAAAATTTATTATTTTGATTCATTAAAAAATGTATTCTTTTATGGTTCTATAAGCCCAGCATAGGGATTGATGATACCCCATTAAAAAAACTTAAGTTTTGATTATGTCAAATCGTATAGATAAATTTTATAATCTGACACATCAAATAAGTTAAACGGGTGATCTTAAAGATTTATGAAAGAGGTCGATTAAATATAATTGTCAGTAATTTAATTTAATCGATGGATATCTATAATCTTAATGCGGAAAGAATAAGAGGCATTTAATAACAGGAGTTTGAAATTTGATTTTTGTGAATAAGGCCAAGAGTACAACTATAATTTTTTAGTGGTATGATTTGTAATTTTTGTTTTAGTAAATTGCTTTTAGGTTAAAGTGGGTTTTCTAATTATACTAGAAGCCAGTGTCTTATTTACTCCTTAGTTTCCTGTTATAACCTATATATATATATATATATTAATCCTGGCCGCCAGTACATGGATATACATCAGATTATATCGTCTCTTTGGGTTTTCATATGTTGTGAGAACTAGAGAAAAAGGGAGGTAGCCATACAAGGTTTGGAACACGAATGATCTAAACCCATACTTAGTTTGTGTTTCGGCATTCGAGAATACAATAGAAGATCTAAAAGGAAACGAGGTTTTCAATTCGCCATGTTGATTTTGAAGTTTTAATTATTCAAGTGCTGAAACACGATCAAATCAAAAGGATCATATGGGTATAATTCATATTCTACCTTGTGGGTTCACCGGGTTTTAGTTCTTGTGAGTTCAAAAATATAGGGTTTTTCCATCCAATTTCTGTTCGAACTGTTTTCCATATGTCTAGACAGTTTGGTGCAGTATAGTTTTTTTTGTCCTATTACTTGTTTAGGGTCGTGTTTGATTCGATTTATATGCACTATCATTGTATCTTGGAATTTCAATCCCTCCAGTTCTGACCAAAAAAGACCACGAGCACTTCACTGAAGACTACAGAACATTCAAGAATCATCTTGAGGACCTGATGAAAGTAGGTCATCTCGGGAAGTTTACAAACCAAAAGAAGACAAGGGCCAAGAAGCAAGTAGCCGCACAGCCCAAACAAATAGCAAACACAGATGAGTTGGCAAGGGTCATAAACGTCATTCACGTTGCGTCTTGACCTCGGACAACGAACGAAGTTCGCTCGAAGAGAAGAAAGGCCTCCCATAGAACGAAAATCACACAAACTGAGCTCAAGACAGGAGAGCTACCAAAGAGAAAGAAGCAGAGCAGAGAATATTTCATCGAGAATGTTACTTTTACTGTTTCAGATATGGAAAGGGTCGAGCACCCACGCGATAGTAACTTTAAGAATTAGAAGAAGATCTTTAGAGGTGACATATTCTGACTTGTTCATCAAGCTGGGGCACAAGAAAGAAACCCACCAGAGGTCCTATATTCCCCATGGGATGAATCGCTTTACCAGTTAAAGAAGAGACGCAGACCCAAAATATTGAATTCTTTGTGGTGGATGTGCCATTCCCGTACAATGCCATAATAGGGAGGGCGTGGCTACACCAGTTGAAAGTTATACATGCCAAGGCAATGTTCTATGGCAACCATATATAGAAAGACCAGTTCATTCACCGTCCAGGTCTGTGTAATGAAAGTGCATGATAGGCTGATCCTAGAAGACGTGGGCCGAGTTCTAACAGAGAAAGTTATAAAGCCCCTCCAAAAGGTCATGCACATAGAGAATGAGCCCGATCATTATTTCCTACTCGGCACAAGTCTAACTACGCACGAAGAGCACGAACGGGTAGCATTTGAAATTCTAACATCGAAGTGTTCACATGAACGCGATACGAAATGCCAGACATCGGCCCTGGGGTCATACAGCACCACCTCAACGTCAATCTGACCTAGAAACCAGTTTGTCCAATGAGGGACGAGAGTGGCATCACAACATGAAGATGCCATCTTAGGGGAGATAGATAAACTATTAGAGGTGGATGCCATAAGAGAGGTATAATACTCGGTCTAGCTTTCTAACACCGTGGTGGTCCAAAAAGAGAATGAGAAATGGAGAGTTTGTGTGAATTTCACCAACCTAAATAAAGCTTGCCCCAGATACTCATTTCCCCTTTCTAAGATTAATCAGTTGGTAGATGTAACCGCAATCCATGGAAAGATGAGTTTATTGGAAACATGTAGAGGCTACCACCAAATAGCTCTCAACGTAAGCAATCAAGAGAAAGCATCCATCATCACACCCCAAGGACTATATTTCTATAAAGTAATGTCATTTAGGTTAAAGAACGTAGGTGCCACATACCAAAGGTTAGTCACCAAGATGTTCCAGGTAATGCTCGGTCACACTGTAGGGATCTATATTAGCGACATAGTGGTTAAGAGTAGAGAGGAAATAAGCCATTTGGCCAAGCTAAAGTCAACATTTTAGGCATTGAAAGCCTATAAGCTAAGGGTTGAACAGCTCAAATGTTTCTTCGGCATGGAGTCAGGAAAATTCCTGGGCCACCTAGTGAGCAAAAGGAGCATCGAGGCAGATCCCAACCAAATAGCCACAGTGAAAGCTTACAACCACCCAAGATGGTTAAAGAGGTTCAAAGATTAACAGGAATGGTAGCCGTGTCGAACCGCTTTATTAGCAGATCCTCAGATAAGTGCAAATCATTCTTTTAGTTACTTAAAAGAGATAAAAACTATGTACATGATGAGAAGTGTGGCCAAGCACTCCAAAAGTTAAAAAGAGTACTTTTCCACGACCATCCTCTTATCCAAGCCATCTCCAGCGAGAACTTATACATGTATTTGGCCATCTTTGAGCACTCGGCTAGCACGATTTTAGTCTTGCTAAATGGATCTGAACAGAAACTGGTCTATTATGTCAGCCACACTTTTCTTGATGCAGAAAGATGCTTAATTCTTTGCCCAAAAATTCAAGTGTAATAAATACACACCCTTGCGAAAACAACTAATGGAAAACCTTAGCCCCATCACAAGACCATGGAGACTCGACATTGTTGGGCTGCTACCCACAATGCCGAACAAAAAAAAGGTCCTCAGCGTGGCAATGGATCATTTTTCAGAATGGGTTAAGGCTGAACAACTAGCCAATATCAAGGATGTGGATGACAAGAAATTCGTATCAAATAATATAATTACAAGGTTTGGCATTGCCCGAGCTCTATTTGTTGATAACGGGAAGCAATTTGGAAACTCTCTCTTCAAATCGTTCTGCGCCGAGTTCAGGATAAAGAATTACTTCTCCACGCCTTCATTTCTCCAGAGCAATGGATAAGCTGAGATTCCCAACAAGACAATCCTTTTCGAAATTAAAGAAGGCTAGAGAAAGATAAGGAAAAATGGGTCAAAGAACTTCCAAGCGTGCTGTGGACCTACCGCACCACACCCCATAGGTCAACTAGAGAAACCCCATTCTCACTAGCCTACGGTATGGAGGCCGTGATATTAGGGTTGTATACTAAAAATCATGGTTTAGTTTTAGTATTTAATTTTATTTATTAATAAAATTAATTTTTTCATTTTATGAAATTCTTAATGAGCAATGTATGTATTTCATTATTTATTTAATGTTGTACATAAGTGTCTTTTATTCTACGTAGTATTTAATCTGGTATGTTGAGTTCGGCTTACACACAGAAAATCAAATTATATGTTCTTGTAGAATATAAATTTTGATTCCGAATTTAGATAGAATTAGAGATACCATCGGCATGGATGTGGCTTGGTGTTTTAGTAGATCTGTCTTGATTATGGAAAATAATAATTGTTTCAAAAATTGTTCTGACTCATTATGCTAGTACACTTTGTGTATATTGAACAAGACCAAGATAGGATTATTAATTTTGTACTGATTTTATAAATTAATTTACATCTTATAGTTATTATGAGTACTTATGTTCTTAATACTGAAATAATTATTATTTGTGTATATTTAAATTTATTATTTTGATTTATTAGAGGGTGCGATCCTGTATAGATCTATAATCCCGATGAGTTGGATAGCGATATTAATTATATGGTGAATATTAATTACTGATAGAATTCATGTTCTAAAAAATCGGGATTGATGATACCCCTTAAGGAAGTTTATAAATTTTGATCGAACCAAACCTTGTAGGTAAATTTTATAATCTGACAGTCAAATAAGTTAACGGGAATGGCTTGAGAAATTTTCAAAGAAGTCGGTTAAATATAATTGTCAGTAAGTTAATTTAATCAGTGGGTATCTGTAATATTAACGTGCGGAGAACAAATAAATTTTTTTAAAACAAGAACTCGAATACTATGATTTTGAAAATAAAGCTTGGAGTATTTCATAATTACATTTAAAGCCTATGTCTTATTTACTCCACATGTCCCTGCTGTAACTTATTTATAGACTGTTATAAAACTTAGCTGCCAGTTTAATTCATTATTGGTTCTAGCATTTTCACATCTAGTAAATCAAAAGAACAGGCGGCTTGACAAATTTTAAAGAACACGATAGATCAAAGTCCACTCATTGTTTGTGCTTAGCATTCGAGAATATAGCGGAAAGCTTGTGTCGGAAATTTGATTAGAAATTAAAAACCGTGGTGGATCGTTAACTGAAAATTGTTGTAGCAGCCGAAATCATCCAATCAAATTTCGTAAGCTATATACTTAAATCTAACTTTGGGAGTATTTGCAGATTTTATTTTTGATTATTTGATATTAAAAATTTTAATTTTGAGCATATTTTAGCATTTGCCCATCCAGATATTTTTTAATTAAAATCATAAACATAATCTTAGGATCTTGGCAGTTTATCCCAACAATTAGTATCAGAGTTAAGTTTGATTATGTATTATTTTATTATGGGCTCGGATAAATTTAGATTGTGTTAACTCGATTTTATAAATAATCTAATTCTGATTTTTAATGGTAATTATTTTGAATGCTTGATTGCATGGTTTAATGATTATTAAATTAATTTTTTTAACTGCGAAAGTTGATCGTGGTAGATTAATTATGAACTCCTCGATGCTATAGAATTAATGTAAAAATAATTAATTTTTAATTTTATATAATCAAAAACATATATAAAATATTCAAAAATAATGAAGAACACAATGGAACGAACAAACAAAGAATGCTCGCGGGTTATATCTCAAGAAAGTCACTACTATATAATAATAATTCAACGAATGATTTGCTGGAAGGCCATTATCATTCATGGTTTTTTCAAAGTGATCATACACGTGTACCATCGCAGAATTATCAAGGCAATGGAATTAATGGTATTGGTGGATTTATCAAGGAAGGCTCGTTAATGCCAACAGTCTAATTCACAAAGATTATCAGCCACGTGGATCATGATGAAGATTTTCAATGGATGCACTAACGATCTATTATTTAAAGCAACTCAAAGCTATTCGGTCCTGATGAATCTAACGGCGCATTAAATTATCAAGGCACAGCAACAAAGTAGTACACTGGGAAACAAAGTTAATTCCAAACGAAAAAGCTAAAAGCACCGCAACAAGCAAAGCAGTGTGACGCACGAACCGCAACGAGGCAGTCGCGCGCAGGGGTGCCGCGGTGCGGCACGGTGAGCAGCAGTGGTGCGTGCCCCGCGGCAGCAACAGTTTTTCCGTGGGACTATAATTTGCATAAGCTGAGTTATACAAGGTTTTTGATTAGCTGTAAAATTTTAATAAAATTAAAAGATTAGAATTTTAATTCTGATAAAATTATAAATTTTTTCAAGGAATAGAAACTCTTTAGGTAAAGAGTTATAGATGGACCATTAAAATTAGGCTTTAATGCATTCATTTATTTAAATGCGTGTATATTTTAATTTTAATTTATTTATTTTGTTCTAATTTAATTAATTCTGATTAATTTAAAATTAATTTTTTATAACGAAAAAAATAAAATAAATTTTTCTTTAATTAAATTTTATTTTTTTTAAATTAGATATTTTATTTGTTACATAAAAACAAGCTTATATATGTTTTTTTTTAAATTGATTATTTTGAAAAAACGTGACAATTAATTTTAAATTTTTTAAATTAATTAAAAAGAATTTAATTTTAATAAATTATTTTTTTCAAAATATGTGTAACATGAAATAAAATTAAATTCTTGATTTATATTAAAATTAATTTTTTAAATAAATAGTATTTGGCAATTTTATTTGTTACACATAAAAACCCGTAAAGATTGTTTAAAAATTGAAATCTTTTGCAACGTGTGATTTTTAAAAATTATAAATTTATTTTAATTAAACAGATTTTATAATTCTCAAAAATATTTTAAAAATTAAATGAGTGGGAGAATTTATTCATAGATAAATTTTGCGGTCTCATCACTAGCACTTAGATGATTTAATTATTTTTGCGTGTTGGCATTAGGACCTTTCTTCTCATTGGACAAAATTAATTACGGAATTATCGATACAGACCTCCTTTATGAATAATTCTGAATAATTGTTAGTGTGGCTCACTTCTCTATCTGAAGGGTTCATTGTGAAACAATTTATTCGAGATTAAGTACTATAAACATAGTTATAAATAATAGTATCATTTTCATCTGAGTCTGTTATTATTTATTGGACCGAAGTTACGTCACATGTTTAATTTTACTTGACAATATCTATTGCCTAGATAGTAAAATTAATAAGAATTTGTCTGGTTGGACAAATGATGAGTAGTAAATGTCCTTCTCATTGAAGCATGCTATTCACAGTGATACTAGGTTGCTAGTGATTTTTTTTTTACAATGACAGAGGAAATCAATTTCGAGATAAATTCAATATTTTGCTCATCATATGGATTAAAATGGATTTCAATCCACTTGCGGCTACATTTAAAGAAAACAAACTTACGGGTCATAATTATGTTAACTGAAAATGAAATATGAATATAACTTTAACTGTCAAGAGTATTTTTAGGAAGTTAAGAAATGCGTTTGTTTCTGAAAAGGGTTCTTCCTTTAAGCCGAAATGCAAGAAAAAGAAAAAAGTTCAGAAATAGGGTGACACGATTTTTAAGATAGTTAGTGGGCTACAGACTAGTGTGAAAAAACCAAAAGATATATGTTTACACTACAACTAGACACGACACTGAAAAAACCAATATTTAGTTTGTCTTGGCAAGCAGAACAACAAAGGTAATTTTTGTTCACTAGTTGTAGAAATATGTTTAGCGGTGTTATCTATTGGTACTTGGTGTGTAGATATGAGAGCCACTAATTATGTCTGCAATTCTTTGCAAAGGTTCTAGAAAATCAGATAACTTAATAATTGAGAGATTTATCTATACATTAGCAATAATACAAGGTGGCGGCAGTTGCAGTAGGAGATGTCATTCTTAATTTTAGTAGAGACCGGATTTTAATATTTAGAGGTTGTCTTTATATACCTTCCATTAGAATGAATTTAATTTTTATTTCTAGATTGATTAAAGACGGATATTTAGTTTATTTTAATAACTCTATGGTTATTAAGAATAATAAACGGTTTATCAATTCTAGTACATTGGTAAATGATCTTTATGTTATTACTTTAATCTCTCCTATATTATAATGAATAATATATCTAATTCACCATTTAAGAGAAATAAATATTTTTTAATGAACAAAATGTATCTTTGGCACTTATGCCTTGATCATATTAATCTAAAAATGATATATAAACTGATTGAAAATAGACCTTTGAGTTCATTGAAAGTTAAAGCACTTTCAATCTGTAAATCTTGCTTGGAGAATGAAATGTCCAAGAGACCATTTTTGACTAAAGGCTATAGAGCTAAAGAACCGTTGAAATTGGTTTACTATGACTTATGTGCACCTATGACAATCCGGGTTAGATATGATTTTGAGTATTTTATCACTTTTATTGACGATTACTCAAGGTATAGATACATTTATTTGATGTACCGTAAGTCTAAATATTTTGAAAAATTCAAAGTATTTAAAGTGAAAGTGGAGAAGCGTCAGGAAAAATGTATCAAGACACTTCGGTCTAACCATGGTGGCGAGTACCTCTTTGAAGAGTTTAAAAATTATTTGTCAGAGGAGAAGATTATATCCCAGTTGGCATCGAGTATTTCACGGCAGAATGGTGTAGCAGAAAGATGAAATATGACTCTTATAGAGATGGTGAGGTCTATGATGAGTTATTTTGACTTACCCAATTCGTTTTAAAGATTTGCATTAGAGATAGCAACTTATATTATGAAATTGGCACCTTCTAAGTTAATATCTTATACTCTCACAGAATTGTGGACCAGACACAAGCCTAGTCTAAGAGACATTCAAATTTAGGGATGTCTAGCACATGTGTTAAAAGGAAATATGAAAAAATTGGAATCAAGAACAAAAGTTTGTTTCTTTATCGGATATCCCAATGGAACGAATGGTGGTTTATTTTATAATCCTAAGAATTAGAAGGTCATTATAAGTGTCAATGCTCGATTCTTGAAAGAGGATTATGTAATGGACCACAAGCCCAACAGTAGAAATGTTTTGAAAGAGCTGAAAGGAAATACCAGTAGTATAGTAGAAGCGTCACGGGAAAGTGCCATCGATATTCCATTGTCTCGTTGTAGTATGAGGATTATCAGGACACGTGTAGATCTTGAACTAGATTAGGGTGCTACCATTAACATACCGATTTCACAACTAGAGGAGCATGTGGGTAATGGTGCATAGGGTTCAGAATCAGCACAGAGTGTTATTGTTAGTACACAAATGCAAGTAGTGCCTCGTCGTAGAGGGAAGGTTGTTCATCAACCTGATCGGTATATGTTCTTGAGAGAGTCTTTAGATCGGATCCCAAAAGAATTGAATACTGAATCCTGTAACTACAATAAAGCACTACAAAATAAAGATGTAAAATTATGACAAAGGGCTATGAATTCAGAGATGAAGGCAATGTACTTTAATTAAGTTTAGGAACTTATAGAAATACCTGAAAAGATAAAATCCATCATATGCAAGTAAATTTATAAGAGGAAGAGAAGAGCAGACGAGAAGGTAGAAACCTTCAAAACTAAGCTTATTGCAAAAGAGTTTATTCAGAAAGAATGGGATCGATTATAAGGAGACATTTTTACCCGTAGCCATGCTTAAGTCTATCCGAATTCTCTTATCCATTGCAGCTCATTTTGATTATGAAAGTTGTCAAATGGACGTCAAGACAGCTTTTCTTAATAGTAGTCTTGATGAGTGTATCTATATGATACAATCAGATGATTTCATAGCAAAGGGCCATGAGCACATATTGTGCAAGTTTAAGAGATTCATTTATGGATTTAAGAAAGCATCTAGGCCTTGGAACACTCAATTTGATTAGGCCATTAAGTCTTATGGTATTGATCAAAGTTTTGACGAGTCTTGTGTGCACTAGAAGTGTGATGAAAGTGTGGTGGTGTTTTTAGTACTTTACATGGATAATATCTTACTCATCAAAAATGATGTGGGAGTGTTATCTTCGGTGAAGGTATGGTTATTCGACCAATTTAATATGAAATACTTGGAGAAGTCAGTCACATCTTCGGGATCAAACTTGTGCGAGATCAGAAACAAAGGATGTTGGGCTTATCACAAGCCACTTATATCGATACAGTTCTTGCTCATTTTAGCATGCAGGATTCTAAGAAAAAGTTTCTCTATTTCAGACATGGAATCACTCTATCCAATGATCAGTGTCCTAAGACAGCTGTTAAGATAGAGAAGATGAAGGCAGTTCCTTATGCTTCGGTAGTAGGATGCCTCATGAATGCTATGCTTTGCACTAGACCCGACATCTGTTTTGTTGTTAGCATGGTTAGCAAATATCAGTTCAACCTACGGTAGGAGCATTGGATAACAGTAAAATATATAATTAAGTACCTAAAAATGACTAGGAATTATGTGTTGGTTTACTTGGCAGATGGTCTAGTACCTTTGGGGTACACAGACTTAGATTTTTAGCCAAATAAAGATTCTTAAAATTTATCTCGAGATATGTGTTTACCTTGGCAGGTGAAACACATCAAGAGTAAATATTACCTGATATGAGAGATTATACAAAGAGGTGATATAACCGTTGCCAAGATTGCATCGGCAGACAACCTTACAGATCCTTTTACAAAGTGCTTACCACTGAGGCTTTTGAAAGTTAAGTTGAGGGCATATGAGTCTGATGTATCGCTGCATGATTTTAAGTATAAGTGAAAGATTATTAGGGTTGTATACTAAAAATTATGAGCTTTGTTTTAGTATTTAATTTTATTTATTAATAAAATTAGTTTTTCATTTTATGGCAATCTTAATGAGCAATGTATGCATTTTATTATTTATTTCATGTTGTGCATGTGTGTCTTTTATTCTACATAGTATTTAACCTGGTGTGTTGAATTCGGCTTACGCACTGAATACCAGATTATCAATTTTTGTATAATATAAGTTTTGATTCACGGTTTAGATGAAATTGAACGCACCATCGGTGCAGTTATAACACAATGTTTTAGTAGATCTGTCTTGATTATGGGGAACGGTAACTGTTTTGACAATTCTTCCGACTCATTGTGCTAGTACACTTTGTGTGTATTAAACAGAACAAAGTTGGGATAATTAATTTTGTACTGACTTTATAAATTAATTAACACCCCATAGTTATTATGAATGCTTACACTCTTAATTTCGAAATAATTATTATTTATTTATATTTAATATTCGTTATTTTGATTCATTAGATGGTGTGATTTTGTATGAGTCTATAATTTCGGTGAGTTGGATAGCAATATTAATTATATAGTGAATAGTAATTATTGACAGAATTCACATTCTAAAAAATAGGAATTGATGATACCCTTTAAGGAAACTTATAAGTTTTGACCGAGACAAACCCTACAGGTGGATTTTATAATCTGACAGTCAAATAAGTCAAGCGGAAGGGTTTAAGAAATTTTCGAAGAAGCCGATTAAATATAATTGTCAGTAATTTAATTTAATCAGTGGGTATCTGTAATCTTAACGTGGAGAGAATACATAAACATTTAATAACAGGAACTCGAATACTACGATCTTAAGAATAAGGTTAGGAGTGCAATTATAATTCTTTAGTATAGTGAATTATAATTTTTATTTTTATGAAATTGCTTCTGGGTTGAAGCAGAATTTCATATTACATTGAAATCTCATGTTTTATTTACTCCACAGGTCCCTACTGTAGTCTATTTATATGATGTTATAAACCTAGTCGCTAGTTTAATACATTGTTGGTTTTGGGGTTTTCACGTTTTGTGAATCCAAAGAACAGGCGGCTAGATAGGTTTTGAAGAACACGATAGATCAAAGTCTACTATTTATTCGTGTTTAGTATTCGAAAATACAGCAGAAAGCTTGTGTTTGAGATTTGACTAGAAGTCAAAAATCGCGGCAGATCGTTAACTAAAAATTATTGCAGCAACCGAAATCATCCAGTCAGATTTTGAAATGTATATTCTTAAATCTAACTTTGAGAGTATTTACGGATTTTATTTTGATTGTTTGATATCAAAAGTTTTAATCTAGAGCCTCTTTTGACGTTTGCCCATCTAGATATTTTTTGACTGAAATCATAGACATAATCTTAGGATCTCGGTAGTTTATCTCAACACGTGATTCCTTTGGAGGTCAGGCTACTGACCATCCGCATTGACGTTTTTGAATATGAGGAACCTCGACCTAGCTGAGGAGATGAGGGATCGAGCTCTGTTCCAATTGGCCACCTACCACCAAACAATCTCTCAGTTTTACAATAGTCAATTTCATTGACGTTTGAGCCTAGAGCGCTTGTCCTTAAAAAAGATCTCCTCAACATCAGGGACCCTTTAGACGGGAAGCTTGGGCTAACCTAGAAGGGACCATACTCATTTCCCTTGCTCGTACCGGAGCATACTGCTTGGAGAACCTAAAGGAAAGCCAACCCCCAAACCATAAAATGCCCAAAACCTAAGAAAGTTCTACCACGAATGTGTAATCTTCAAAACAATTAATGAAAAGCCCCATTTTGTGAAAGTATTCTCAGGCACGATCTCTCTTCCATGCAAAAAGCAAATGACCTGGTTAACTTGACATTAATATGCCACCACCGACCATAACTTCTCGCCCCCAAAAGTCCCTAGGAAAGATTCGGGGCAAATTCTCACTTGAAGAAATTTAACAACTGCTTAGAGCTCGGTTTGAAAAAAGAACTCTCACTTTAAGAAATTCAACAAGTGCATAGAGTTCATCTTAATGAAGAACTCTCGCTTGAAGAAATTCAACAAGTGTATAGAGTTTGACATAATTGTTAGCCCAAGGGGTTTTTTATTTTGATTTTGATGATTTTCATAATTCATTTTCTAATAAATAAATAGCTTTAAAAGAATAATATCTTTACATTTTTAAAATAAAAGTGTTAACACATTTTGAACAAATGATTTGACACTTTAGCAAAAAAAAAAACTTATCACTCAAAAGGATTAAAACACTTAAGTATTCTTGCATGAGTATATTTTGTGTTAAACTCAATTGAAAAATAAGTCAAACACTTTTAAGACAAAGTATACTTGAATAACATCAAGTGTGTCAACCTCTTTGAATAAATAGTTTGACACCCTAACAGTTTCATGAAGTTATCTTTCAGGTATCAAAGCTAGTGTCGACACAAATAAGTTTTGTGTCAACCCAAAAGAGCCGTAGCTCTAAGGTCTCAAAATGAGTCGACACAAATAAGTTTTGTGTCGACATAAATAAGTTTCTCACTTTTGGTATCCAAAATTTTGGGTCGACACAAATAGAAATCGTGTCGACACAAAAGAGCCGATGCCACCCGCAGTATTTAAGGTGTCGACATAAATTGAAGATGAGTCGACACAAAAGTTCTGAGCCTGCCTGAAGAATTTGTGGTGTTAATACCAGAGACCTCAAGAGTCGACACAAATATACTAAGGCTTCCTGCAGAATTTAGTGTCGACACCAAAAAAGACATGAGTCGACACAAAATGCCTCCTCCCGAATTCTGAAGTGCATTTGAGTCGATACCAACTGAAGATGAGTCGACACAAAAGTACCGAGACTTCCTGCATAATTTAGTGTCAACACCAAAGAAGACATGAGTCGACACAAAGTGCCTCCTCCGGATGCTGAAGTTTCAAACGAGTCGACACCATATCCAAATGTGTCTACACTATGATGTTGGTAAGGTAGTATGCAGAAATTGTGTTGACCCTTCAAAAAATTTGTGTCGACCCAACCACTTAAGGGATCTTGCCCAGACAATTTGTGTCGACACCAAAAGTCTTTGTGTCGACATCGGCGACAGAAATTCAAATTCGCAGTAGATCTCAATGATTGGATTTTTGGCATTTATTGCTCCTACCTATCTCCAACGGTCATGAATGCACAAGAGCTTTTATAAGAAGTAACTTCTCAGCATTTACTCTAACAGGAGACCTACATTTACTGTTCTATTACTTGAATCAAACTCATAATTCTCAAGCCCTCATTTATTGTTGAATCTTCAGCTCTTGTTCCTCGTCTCTCTCTTTACTTTTTTATTTATTGTAAATCTTTTCTGTAAAGAGAGTGAGTGTTTCTCATTTATACACTTCATTTATTATAATCAATGGTGAGTCATTATTTATCCTTTGAGTGAGTGAGTAAATCTCATCAAAGAAGAGTTCAAGAGAGATTAGAAGAAAATGGGAGCTTATTTTCATAGGATCTTCTTAAAGTTGTTTTAAGCTTGTGAATGTGCCCGTAAATATTCTATTTACTCAAGTGAAGTCTTAAAGTTGTAAAGACTTAGAATGCACCCGTGAAGCATTCTAGATAGTGACAATACTCAATGGACAACTTGAGGAGTTGACGTAGGCTTGGAAGAAGCCGAACTACTATAAAATTCCTGGTGTCTGATTTTATCTCTCTATCCATAACATTTTCAATATTTTAATTGCTTGAATATTTGCTTATTCTGCTTTAATTGATTGCAATATTAAAAGGTTTTAAAATTGTCATTTAATTTTTTAAAACCCAATTCACCCCCATCTTGGGTTGTCTAGAACTAACAACTGGTATCAGAGCTTGAACTCTTGTTTTTGATTTAACAATCTAAGAGTTTATATGATAACCACTAGCATCGGACCTAACCAATTCGAAGGTTAATCGACCAATAGATCTCTCTTGTTCAATGGAATAAATTACAATTATTGAAAGGCCAGAATGAGAATCTACATTCAAGTCGTAGACTATGACATTTGGCGGGTTATCATAAATAGACCCAAAAGACCCACCAAAACTGTTGAAGGAGATGTTGTCCCTAAACCAGAAGCTGAATCAACTAAAATTAATATTAGAGAGATACAAAAAAATGCAAAAGCTATAAATCTCCTGTATTGCTCACTTGACCCAAATGAGTTCAATAGGATCTCTACATATGACACTGCTAAAAAAATATAGGGTAGATTCGAAGTTACCCATGAGGGTACCAATCAAGTGAAATAGTCAAAAATCAGTCTGCTTGTACATAATTATGAATTATTCAAAATGAAGCATGATGAAACAATTTCTAATATGTTTACTAGCTTCAATGATATTATTAACGAACTGAAATCTCTTGGCAAGATTTACACTAATGCTGAAATGATGAAAAAAAAATTGAGGTGTATGCTAAATAGTTAGGAAGCTAAGGTCACGGCCATTCAAGAAGCCAAAGACCTCAACACACTCGGTCTAGAAGAGCTTCTTGGTTCTCTCATGATCCATGAGATGAACATCAACATGGATGAAGATGAAGACAACAAAAAAAAAGAAAGGCATCGCCTTCAAGTCCTTAACTTTATGAAGAAGAATACGAGAAAGAATCTTCTCAAGTGATGAAAATGAAGATATGGCTCTCATCACAAAGAAATTCAAAAAGTTTCTTAGAAACAAGAAACAATGAGGAAAAAAGTTCTTCAAGAAGGAAGGACACCGAGGTGAGTATACAAAATTCAAAGGAAACTCTAGTGAGTTCAAGAACGAATTCAAAAAGGAAAAAATCATCTACTATGAGTGTAAAAAGCTAAATGTCCTTAGCTCAAATGGAAATTCAAAAAGAGCTTCAAGAAAGCCATGATAGCTGCTTGGGGTGAAAGTGATAGCAGCAGCTCTGAAAATGAAAAAGAGAAAAATGAAGTAGCAAATCTATGCCTCATGGCTAGAGAAAATGATGAGGTAACTCCTAACCCTTTCTCCTTAGATGAATTACAATGTGCATTTAAAGATTTGCATGATGAGTTGAGAAAAATTGGTGCAAAGAATTCTATTTTAAAAAAGTTAGTTCTTTCCTCTCCAACTGAAATTGAAATTTTGAGAAATGAAAAATATGTTTTATCAAAACAAGTTTCTATTTTGAAGGATGAAAACAAAGTTTTGAGTGAAAAAGTTGAGCACCTCACAAAAACTGTTTATAAGTTCACTCAAGAAAAAAATAATTTAGATAAACTTCTTAGAATGCAAAAATGTATTTTTGATAAAACTGGAATCGGGTATAAACTCAAGAAGAAACAAAAATTCTTAAGCAATATTTTTGTCAAGGTATCATCTAATCATATAAATGGCACTTGCTTTCATTGTTATGAGTATAGACACATTGTCACACACTATCCACACAAAAAACTCTCAAATAACTGTGTTAAGAAGGCTTGGGTTCCTAAAGGAACACACCCTCAAGGAACTAACACAAAAGGACCCAAGAAAATTTGAGTACCAAAAGTCAAAACTTGATTCTCCTTATAGGTATATCTCAAATCCTCATTCAAGGAGGGGATGTGGTATCTCGATAGCGCTTGCTCAAGACACATGACATGCAACCAATCGATGTTTGCATTTCTCAAATCAAAAGATGGCGAATTTATGACTTTTAGAGACAATAGCAAAGGAAAAACGATAGGGATTGACTGTATTAGTAAAATATTTTTCTCTTCTATTGAAAATATTTTGTTTGTTGATGGTTTGAAATATAACCTTCTTAGCATAAGCTAACTTTGTGATAAAGGCTACAAAGTTGTGTTTGATCATGCTAAGTGTGTTATTGAAGATTCAATCAATAACAAAGTTATTCTGGAAGGTCAAAGACATGAAAATATTTATTCATTTACCCTCAATGATCTTTCTAAGAATGACACCAAGTGCTTAGCCGCCTTAAGTGATAATAGTTAGTTATGGCATAAAAGACTTGGACATGTACACATGAACTTAATTTTCAAACTTTTGAAAAAGAAATTGGTGATTGGCTTACCCTAAATCAAATTTGAAAAAATGCAAAGTGTGTGATGTATGTCAATAAGGTAAACAAATTAGAAGTACTTTTCATTCTAAAAATGAGATTTTAATTTCTAGGCCATTACAACTATTACACATGGATTTGTTTGGTACAACAAGGACTTTAAGCATTTGAGGCAAGAGATATGCCTTTGTTATTGTTGATGACTTCACTAGATACACTTGGGTGCTATTCTTAGCTCATAAAGATAAAGCATTTGCCTCTTTTACAAAACTGTCTCAGAGAGTTCAAAATGAAAAAGGTTTTCAAATCACAAGTATCCAAAGTGATTATGGTAGAGAGTTTGAAAATAAAGATTTTGAAAAATTTTGTGATGATAATGGTATTAACCATAACTTCTCTGCTTCTAGAACCCCTCAACAAAATGGAATTGTTGAGAGGAAGAATAGGACATTAGAATAAATGGCTAAAACCTTTCTCTGTGAAAATAATCTACCACGATACTTTTAGGCCGAGGCTATCAATACCGCTTGCTTTATCATAAACAGAGCTATGATAAGAGCTTCTCTCAAGAAAACCCCATATAAGCTATGGAATGGAAGAAAACCTAACATCAGTTATTTTCGCGTCTTTGGGTGCAAATATTTTGTTTTGAACAACAACAAAAAACTTTTGGGTAAGTTCGACGCAAAATCTGATGAATGTATTTTTTTAAGATATTCTATATCTGGTAAATCGTATAGAGTATTCAACAAAAAGACTCTAGTTGTTGAAGAATCTATACATGTTATTTTTTATGAAGCTAACAATGATTCTTCAAAGGATTTTTGTGGAGATAACTTGTTAGACTTAGAAAAAAGTATTGAAGATACCTTCATCAAAGAAAAGGAAGAGCCAAATTAAGAGAAAGCTTCAAATTTTCAACAAAATGCAGATTTTTCAAACCTCTTGACTTTTGTGAAACAACCTCTTGGCTTCGAAAATTCAGATTTTTCAAACCATGTTTACAAACTTACCAAAGCTCTCTATGGTTTAAAGCAAGTACCTAGAGCATTGTATGAAAGGCTAAGCAAATTCTTGATTGAAAATGAATTTTCAAGAGTAAAAATAGATACCACCATTTTCATCAAGTTTCAAGAAAATGACATGCTAGTTGTAAAAATTTATGTAAATGATATAATTTTTTGTGCAACTAACAAATCTCTTTGTAAAGACTTCGCTAAGTGTATGTGGGGAGAATTCGAAGTGAGCATGATGGGTTAGCTCAACTATTTTCTCAGACTCCAAATTAAACAAACTTAAGAAGGAATCTACATCAATCAAGCTAAATACACGAGGGACATATTGAAGAGATTCGATATGCTAAAGGCAAAATCAATGAGAACTCTAATGTGTCCTACAACAAAGCTTGACAAAGATGAAGATGGCATAGCAGTAGATGAAAAGCGTTATAGAGATATGATCGGATCCCTCTTATATTTAACTGCTAGTCGTCCAGATATTATGTTTAAGATATGCATGTGTGCTAGATTTCAATCAAATCTAAAAGAATCACATGTGACCGCAGTTAAGTGCATCCTTAGATACCTTTTAGGTACACAAAACCTAGGATTATTTTATCCTAGAGGAATATTCTTTGAGTTATTTGGCTATTCGAATGCTGATTTTACCGGATGCAAAGTAGATAAGAAAAGTACAAGTGGTACTTGTCAATTTCTAGGACCCTTACTAATCTCTTGGTTTAGCAAAAAATAAAATTCAATAGCATTGTCTACAGCCGAGATGAGTACATTACAGTTAGAAGTTGTTGTGCATAAGTTCTATGGATGAAACGGCAATTAGAGAACTATGATTTTCACTTAGATCATATTCCTATTAAATGTGATAACACTAGTGCAATTAATATATCCAAGAACCCAATGCAACACTCAAGAACCAAGCACATAGAGATTAAACATCATTTTATAATAGATCATTTGCAAAAAAGAAACAACGAACTTGAATTTATAAACACAGATTACCAATTGGCGGATATTTTCACAAAACCCTTTAATGAAGAAAGAATATGCTATATAAGAAGAGAACTTGGTATGCTATGTGCTCCTATTTCATGATTTACATACCATGCTAACTATGCCTTTTCATTGCATTTCAAAGCATTTGACGTTCTTTATTGAAAGTGAAAAAGTGTCGACACCACTTGAAAAAGTGTCGACACAAATGTGTGTAGTGTTGACACAAAACTGTTTAGAAGTGGCACTGCGAGAAAAGTGTCGACCCCTTTCTATTCAGTGTTGACACTATTTTGGTTCCCTGACCCTCGATAAATTTGTGTCGACACCAAGCTTAATCGTGTCGACTCAAATAGCCGAATGTGTCGACATCTTCTGAAAATGTGTCGACACCATTTCCTGTTTTTGATACCCTCACTTTCGAAGAAAAGTGTCGACACCAATTATAATTTGTGTCGACACAAATCTTAACGTCTATATATAAACGTGTCTGACCCGAACAGTCACTTCGTTCTCTATATATATAT